>JALIZH010006689.1:0-28920 GCA_030522465.1 Rhipicephalus appendiculatus
TCTTCCAACCCATTCATAAATTGTTATGATTGAAAATCTATGGTATATTCTTGTGGCGGCAGCCAAGCCAAGCCAAGCCGCCAGGCAGCGCCACCCTCCGCTGCTCTCCGGAACCTCCAGAGAACCTGAATAAACAGTTGATGTTTGGGATCCACGCCGCGCGGTCGTGTCTTCTTCTCCCGCGCGTACACGCGTCCCAACAGTGGTGACCCGGACGAGGCTTACCGCCTTTTTCAAGCGATCGACGCCATGGAGACTCCCCCTGACGCACCGGCCATCTCCGCCGTCGACATCAGGCTCCCGCCGTTTTGGACAGCGGACCCGCAGCTGTGGTTCCTGCAGGTGGAGTCCCAATTCACCGCTCGTCGTATTGCCGCTGAGCTAACCAAAGTACCACCACGTGGTCGCCAGCCTCCCACCGGCAATAGCGAGCGAGATACGCGATCTGCTGGTCGCTCCACCTGCAGAGAACGCGTACACAGCGCTCAGACAGCTGCTCATCAGCCGCCTCACGCCGTCGGAGCCTCAGCGACTGCAGCAGCTACTGCACGACACCGAGCTCGGGGACCGGACGCCCAGCCAATTGTTGCGCCACATGAGGCAGCTGTTGCACACGGCCGGCGCAGCCACCACCGATGCCGACAGCAGACTGCTTCGCGAGCTGTTCCTACAGCGACTTCCGGTCAACGTGCGCATGGTCCTCGCCTCGGCTGCCGACAAACGCCTGTCTCAACTCGCCGAGCTCGCGGACTCGGTGCTGGCGGTCGCTCCGCCGTCCGTCGCGGCGCTACAGCCAGACATCGCCGGCGGCGCGCCCACGACCACGCTGCATGACATCCGGGAGCAGATATCCCGCCTCGCCGATACCGTCGCAGCGATGCAGGCCCGCAGCACTCCCGAGGAGCGCCAGCGCCCAGCAGTGCAACAGAGAATCTGCTGGTATCACAGGAAGCATGGCAATGCTGCTCGCAAATGCATTCCTCCGTGCGACTATGCGGGAAACGGGAGCGGCCGGAACTGAGGACGACCAGTGTCGCAGAGGCCCCCGAACGTCGTCCATCAGTGTTTTTCCTCACCGACCGCGACAGTGGCCTTCGATTCCTCGTGGACACCGGCGCTGAGGTGAGCGTGCTGCCGGTTGGGTCCACCGATCGCCGTGTCCCCAGTGCGTCCCCGCTTCAGGCGGTCAACAACACAACCATCGCCACCTACGGACATCGCTCGCTGCCACTCGATTTAGGCTTGAACAGAACGTTCCGGTGGATTTTCATCGTGGCAGCAGTGAAGTTCGCCATCTTGGGTGCGGACTTTCTTCGGCATTTCGGCCTTCTCGTCGACGTGCGCAACCGCCGCCTTCACGATCCCGTGTCGCAGGCAACTGTGCAAGGCAATCCCTCGCACCACCCTCCGCTGAGCCCCACTCTGCTCGGGCCGTCCGGTGCAGAACGTTTTACTCGCATTCTGCAGGATTTTCCCGAGTTGACGAGGCAGCCGCCAGCCAGCGCCTGCGGTGAAGCACGAGGTACGCCATTACATCGCCACCAGCGGCCCACCCGTGCACGCGCGGCCTCGCCGTTTGCCTCCAGAGAAGTTGAAGGTCGCACGACAGGAATTTGAACACATGATGGAGCTAGGGATTATCAGACCCTCGTCGAGCGCCTGGGCATCTCCACTTCATATGGTGCCAAAGTCAACGCCGGGAGACTGGCGACCATGCGGGGACTATAGGGCGCTGAACCAGGTAACGACTCCAGACAGATACCCGGTTCCGCACATACACGATGTCACGACGAGGCTTCACGGTGCCACTATCTTCTCGAAGATCGACCTGGTGCGGGCATACCATCAGATTCCCGTTGCCCCGGAGGACGTCCCGAAGACCGCCATCGCAACGCCTTTCGGACTTTTCGAATTCCTCCGAATGTCCATTCGGACTCCGAAACGCGGGTCAGACATTCCAGCGGTTCATGGACGGTGCTATACGCGGCCTCAGCTTCTGCCACGCCTATCTTGACGACTTGCTAGTCGCCAGCAGCACTCCGGAAGAGCACGTGAATCATCTGCGCATCGTCTTCCAGCGCTTAGTGGAACATGGCGTGGTCGTGAACATGGCCAAATGCGAGCTTGGTGTGCGACAACTCTCGTTTCTTGGACACGTCATCTCCGCCTCAGGAGTTCTTCCTCAACCCAACAAGGTTGAAGCCGTGCAAGGATTTCCGCAGCCGACCGCCAAGCGCCAGCTTCGGGAATTTCTGGGTTTGGTAAACTTCTACCGCCGTTTCATTCCCCGCTGCGCCCATATCCTTCAACCTCTTCACGACCTGCTGGCCACTTCACGAAATGGCTCGGACACCCTCTCCTGGTCTCAAGAAGCAAAAGAAGCCTTCTGCGAGGTCAAGGACGCTTTGGCAAACGCCGCACTGCTTGAATACCCCAGGTCCGGTGTCCCGCAGAGCGTAATGGTGGATGCCTCCGATACAGCCGTTGGGGCTGTATTACAGCAGCTCGTTGGGGGGAATCTGGCGCCCGATTTCCTTCTTTTCGAGGAAGCTAACACCTACCGAGCGCCGCTACAGCACCTTTGGGAGAGAACTGCTGGCCGTGTACGCTGCCATACGACATTTTCGCCATTTCCTGGAAGGTGTAGAGTTCTTCGTCCTCACCGACCACAAGCCGCTTACTTATGCATTGCGCTCGCTAAGCTCCGACGGTGGAACGCACACAGCACGTGAACGGCGCCAAATGTCCTATATATCAGAGTTCACGACTGATATCCGCCACGTCAAAGGCGGCGACAACGAGGTAGCGGACGCCCTCTCACGGAATCCTGTGAACGCCATCATGCCCACACTACAGGTTGATCTTCCCGCTTTGGCAGCCGCTCAACGTGAAGATGACGAACTGAAACACCTGTTGACCGCGACCACTGCCCTGAATCTTGAGTGGATCCCAGTTCCCGGATCCGAGGACAAGGTTTGCTGTGACACAAGGGTCAGTAGAACTCGCCCGTTCGTGCCCGCGAGCCTCCGTCGCCATGTGTTCGAGTCCTTGCACAGACTGTCTCATCCGGGGATTAGAGCCACCCAAAGACTGGTGACGGCAAGATTTGTCTGGCCGGGCGTAAATCGGGACGTCCGACGCTGGGCACGCGAATGTGTAGCTTGCCAGCGCTCTAAGATACAACGCCATACCTCGACAGCACTGGGAACACTCCCCACTCCGGATTCTCGCTTTGATCATGTCCACCTGGACATCGTCGGCCCACTGCCACCCTGCCACGGAAAGGGCTACCTGCTGACCTGTGTCGACAGGTTCACCCGCTGGGCGGAGGCCATCCCTATCGCGGACATCTCTGCCGAGACGGTTGCGAGTGCTTTCCTGTACCACTGGGTAGCCCGTTTCGGTGTGCCCTCCACGATAACAACAGACCGCGGCTGACAATTCGAATCAGCCCTTTTCACTGCCATCAGTCAGCTCATGGGCACCTCACGCATACGCACGACAGCGTACCACCCCATGAGCAACGGCATGGTGGAGCGCTTTCACCGCCAGCTGAAGGCTGCGCTCACGGCAACCGAGGAACACAACTGGGTGGAGGCCCTCCCACTCGTTCTTTTGGGTATAAGGTCCACCTTGAAAGAGGACATTGGCTGCAGCGCCGCTGAGCTGGTCTACGGCACGACACTCAGGCTGCCGGGAGAGCTCTTGCGCGCGGCTCAGAGGAGGCATCCATAGCTTGCAGCGACTATGCACTTCGCCTACGCAACGTCATGAGCAAACTGCGCGCGGTACCTCCACGGCCCCCAGGGTCGCGTGTGGTGCACGTCGACCCACAGCTCACATCGTGCCCATATGTGTTTGTACGACACGACGCGGTTCGGCGACCTCTTCAGCCACCCTATGATGGGCCGTTTCAAGTCCTCCGCCGTGGCAACAAGCAATTCACAATCAAGAGAAACGGCCGTGAGGAGGTCGTGTCGTTGGACCGCATCAAGCCAGCACACATGGACCGTGACGACGCCGTGTTGCCTCCACTAAGGGAATCATCGCCAGGACCCCCCAGCTTCAATGCCAGCCCAAGTCCACGAGGTGCCCTCCCGGCTGACCCACAGTGGGCGGCTATCAAGAGCACCCACTCGCCTGGACCTTTAACTCCGTTCGGCAACTCACTAGGGGGGGGAGTGCTGTGGCGGCAGCCAAGCCAAGCCAAGCCGCCAGGCAGCGCCACCCTCCGCTGCTCTCCGGAACCTCCAGAGAACCTGAATAAACAGTTGATGTTTGGGATCCACGCCGCGCGGTCGTGTCTTCTTCTCCCGCGCGTACACGCGTCCCAACATTCTTAACTCAAGTTGAATGACGTGGTACTTCAAGGTAGAAATAATCTCGGTTCATTATCGCCCTTTCTGGGCTCTACCGTTCTGCTTTTAGTGTATACATATGTTAAGGTAACCAACGCAACTCATGAAACCACTTAAGGTGGATACATCGTCGTACCGATTTGATAATCGCGAAAAAAAGTCGCATTATTTATTCTTAAAAAGCAGATGCCACTTTTCCATCCTTTCAAAAACGTGTACCCAAATGACATCAAATAAATGAACGGACGCCCAAAGCATGGCAGGAGGGCTATTTTACATTTCTGTCTGAGTTGAACGCGGCTGTCATGGCCCGAAATTCTCTCCGCTAAGTTGCGCTGTGCAGATACTCCCTAAGTGGCGCTATGCAGAAACTACTGAGTGAACTCGGTTTGTTTTCAAAGGAGAATCATTTATTCGCAAACCAGGACATCATCCAGCCTGATGGTCAAACACTTGTTTTAAAAGTTGTATTTTTTGTTTGCTGGATTTCATGTCAAGCTGAGTTTGTGTTGCTTGAATAAAATTAAATCAATCCTAAAAACGACGCGGAATTAAAATTGCTTTAAGCGCGAGAGAAAAACCTGCTTCTTGTGGCAGGCATGTGGGAACGAGGATCTTATGAAATAATAGCCGACGAAGGCGAGTGATATCCATGAAAGGGAAAGTTCATCCTGGGGCGCTATGCAGGATGGCCCGAGCTTGGTGAAACTCGGGATCTTTCCGAGCTCTGGCGACACCCCCTTTTGAACGAGCCAACAGTACGAAAAGGTCAGATCCACCAATCAGCACGCGCTGCGTTCCATTGGTTACGATGGAACGCGGCGTCACGTGAAGGACGGTCGACAAAATTGGGCGGTGTTTTCAAACCAGAGGCATCTTCTTTCATTTGTTTGTCGTTCCAGTGAGTTCAGAAGTGCACCTATGCAATAAAAGTGCCAGAAAGGTTTACTGATGATATTTTTTAAAGGCAGGGGCTGTTTAAATTCGTTTTGAAGCTTTTAATGTCTGTACTAAGCATCCTTTAGAATAATTAGCACGGTGGCCTCTGAGATTAGTTCCGGCAGAGCACCTTACAATATCGCGACCGTAGCTAAACCCGAGGCCACGTGTACAATCATCATGGTCGGCCTGCACATTCTTGCGCGTTGCTCGACTCGCGCGCGCCCTCTTCATCCCTTCATGGTGTGCTCGCTGCCCGAGGACCTGCGCCCGGCTGATTAGCTAAGTGGCTGGGCGGTACACCTACCTAAATAAGTCAAGAGTGCTATGACCAAGCTAATTAGGCCAAGACATGCTAAGACCGAGCTAATGAAGCCATACCTTCCTAAGACCATGCTAATGAAGCCTTGTAAAGCTATTGCCGTGCTAACTAATGCCAGGCTAATTAACGCGACGTTAATTATAAGCACGCTAAGTAAAGTCATTCTAATTAGACCTTAATAATATGATGCTAATCAAGATCATGCAAATCAGGTTTATGTTAATTAGCTACATAGTAATCGAGATCATGCTAATTGCATTCGAGGTAATTATTGTCGTTTGAATTAAAACCTTACCAATCAAGACAAAACTGTTCAATATTATGTTAATTAAGTCGTGTCCAATTAGTCTAATCAAAATTAAGACCGAGCTGATGCGTTGTTTACTTCGAAGCGTATACCGAGCAGACTAAGTAGACGACCGACTTAAAACGCTGGAAGAAGCTAGGTGATCACAAGCTCCTCTATGGCTCCAGCCTTGCACGAGTAGTAAAGGCTGACCAAATTATTTTATGTGCAAAGAAGCTGCTGCTTAGCGTCCACCGCATGAAACCTTTGACAGTCACACGGGCACCATGACAGTCACGAGTTGAACTGGGGCCTTCTCAGAATCAACGAGTTTGTACCCAGTTCACGCGTCAATCAGTTTGATTGACAGACGCCCGCGGCGAAGATCGGGTCCACCCACCGCGTTTGCGCTTGCCAAGGAGCAGTGCTCACGCCGCAACGCCAGCGAGCGGCATCATTCATGTATCAGCTTTATCTCGCAGACTGTGCACACACGCACGAAGAAATAAAAGTTATATCATCACGTGGCTGCGATTTCTCGCATTCAATTTCACCGCGCTCCCGACGTACCACTCACAGCCACGTTGCCGCCATTATGCGAGCGCCCCTAGTGACAACCTGTCCGTATATTTATCCGCAATATTTGATAGAAGCGAAACGAGCTGCACGAGAGTGCAGCGTGTGCACCCTTGTTGCCTTCGAGAGTGGAAATTTCCATGCTGCGGGTGGAACGAAAGAACATGCCCGAAAGTGGAAGAACGCCCACGAACTCGCCTGTGGGAGGCGCAATGCTGAGTTGGCAAAAAGATAGCGCGACAATCACGCTGACGTCGCTGCACTGTTGAAATGTCGACTGAGTGGCGGCGCTGACGTGTTCGCACGCGGTGTTTCTTTGATTACCGCCGCAGATGCCCCACATGCGTTTTTGACGCCACGCTCGTTCATGTAGCCGTTTTTTGTCAATGCTGCTATCACGAGCTCCGCTCTGTCTTCGTGCCATGACCGCCGCAGTGCGAGCTCGGAGCAAACTCGTGTGCCCGAGAAGCTCGGGCCATCCTGCATAGCACCCCTGAACCAGGATGACCATTCTTCGTCTACTGGGAAGCTACGTTTCTGCTACAATCGTGTGGGTTTCCTTTGTAGCTCCTTTCTGAAAACAAGGAAATGACAATTTGAAAACACGAAGAACACCTACACCCAGAAAATGTCGGAACATCTCGGAGAAGAGTATGTACAGTCGTAACAAGTTAATAAGTTTCTTGAATGCGTTATAAATGAATTCAAAGTTCGGCTAGTCGATGTAATAACATTAGGTTCACCTTAAATAGCGCCATGGAACAGGACTGCATAGATGAAGAGGTATATAGGCGCAACCTATAGTCGCAATCCGCTGCGCTATATATGATTATTTTAATGCCGAAATAACAGCACGCTCAGAACAAATAATTTAATTTCTGTTCAACATGCGCGACTCATATTGTTAATAATTTTTCATACGGTGAATTAATCCAGTACAGCAGCATCAAATTAGAATTGAAGATTGCTCTAAAGGTCGTATCGCAGATGCAGATACAAAGTCCCCAGGCTCCGACGCAGATTTTGCGTGTCAATCTCCAACGCCAAGGCACGAAGAAGGTTTTCTCTAAATGCAAAGGGAGCGCCGCTCGCGTTGTAGTTTCAACGCCCTGCGACAGTGCTGCCGGTGACACGCCGCGGTACTGTTTACGGAGAAGTACATAGGCCAGCGTTTCATTCGCAGCAGGCGCTGTCACATTCCACGCTCGATTGTTTTCTGAAGCGCATGCACTTGCTTTTTGAAGCACACATTGGGAATGCAGTGCCGGCTGGCTGATACATACATTCCGTGAAGAGTAAACAGCGTGTTCATTCATGGGACACAGCTCGCAGCCGTCCCTGCACTTACTTTGTGAAAACAAGCGACTTCTGGAATCCCATAAATCTAAGGGAGCATTTCGTAGACCTCGTAATTCTATAGCTACGTTAAATGCACCGATAGTTCTTTGCAGGTATTATTTATTGCCGAACATATCATTTTGAAGAATTGCGTAGGATATGCTTTAATTGCACACACTATAAGTGTGGTTCGCATATAACATATACGACCTAAATAGTGAAATCCGTCTATTTTCCATAACGATTAGACGAGAACATGGGAATGAGATACAGAATGTCTGACTAATAATGATACCTAACAGATAGTAATGCCCAGGTTTTCCTTGGCATTATTAGTGGCACATTAATGCCAAGGATTATCGTAGGCATTATTGTCTGTTAGTTCTCATTAACATTGTGTTGAACAAAAAAAAAACGAGCGTTTAGAATTGCCCTTCTAAAGTTTCACTAGGTTGATATGTTCAATAACACAAACCGAAAATTGCAGTGAATTTGCTGTTGTCCTTGAAAACGGAACAGAGGAGAAAATGAAAGTTAAATGGCGAATATCATAAGAAGAGACACTGCGAACAACGACATTGATACAACGCACCAAATTAAGCGCGAAGCAGGAACACTACAGGATCGAGTGCGGTTTCGTATGTGCTTCAAGAGTATTCTACGGGAGAGATTTAGAAACAACCTAATGAAGCCAACAAACAATGAATGCGAAAGGAGGTACAGGGAAAAAGTACTTCTAGTACTTAACTGCAGTGTAGTAATTCAAACATAAGGGGAAAAGAATTAAAGTGACTAAAAAACAACATACCGCTGATAGAAAGCGAGCCTACGACTAACCTTCAAATAACGCGTCCGATGCTCTATGCATTGAGATACGGTGATGGTCGTACTCCAGCCCACTTTATTAGCTATATTTCTGCGTGCAGTGTTTGGTAATATTAGTCAGCGCCGCTCGTCGCCATGATGGCGAATGTGTAGCACTTCTCTTTTTCGAGCCGGCGTCATGTAGCGCAGTAGAATCTCGTTGATACGATTCTGCATAGTACGTTTTTCGGCCGAATGCAATTTTCTTTTTGATCCCAGCCAATGCGCCTTGAAAATAATGCATTTTCGTGTGTTGAATACAATCATACTTTTGTCCGAAATCGGATCATACGACCGCAAAGTGGCTCTTGAGCAATATATCTAGAAATCCTGCGTTATTTCTTCGGTTTTCTAGCTCAGACAGCCTTCCGACAAGCCATAACCTGCACGTTGAAGACCCGCAGAGGTCACAGCAGTGTAGTTTTGCAGCGAAAAGATGGCTGGCACGTGCGGTCGCCACGTCCGATGATGATGATAATGCGCCAGGCGCTGCACGGTGTCATGAGAAGAATTTGCTCTTAGATACTCAAAACAGGAAAGAGCAACGCAAATTGACCAGTTGCTTCAATGTTGCTCACTAAATGTGAGTGGCTGACGGAGTATGCAAATTTTCCTTGTTTTCACATCACTGAGATTAATATGATTTTTGCATAATACGCTATAATTTACGGTTGCCGTGAAGAACGTCTCAACGAGCTCGCACTGTACATAGTATTTTGACGAGCAGGCAGTTCACAGATGAACCCCTATATACTGCCTTGAGGCATCCTATCTTCCGGAACGAGACCCTCGGTTTGGATGAACTAAAAAAGGATATGAATGAAATGCTCGTTTGTTAGTTTTTTAGACGACTACAAATAACAGAGAACCACGCTGCAGCCGCGCAGAGGGTGCAACTAATCGGTGAGCTTGTAGAGGCCTATAAATATTTGCTTTTTGTGTCCTTATTTCGATGAAGGGAGGGGGGGTCTAGTGGAAACGCGGAAATTTGAAGACGGGGGGCATGTGTTTTAAGACCAGTTCAAGATCTCCGCCACCGAGATCGTGAACTGGTCTTTCTTGATCCTTTTCTTGATCTGCGCGACGTTCATGACAACCTTGCTAGCTACACTGTAAAAAATGTGTGTTAAATAACATAAAATTTACAGGCAGTTTCTGTTTTACCTACATGAAATTTCTTGGATTCGGCAAAAATTAATACTCTGTTTTTGAAATGATGTAATTTGTCTGTTCAAGCCTGTAAACAAATAATTTCTGTAAATATAACAGCCACTTCGTAATAAATACCAAACATTGTTAGACTTTACCTGCTCTTTCACAGAAAAGTTATGTTAGAGCTCTCAAGACGTTGGACATCACATGAATATGTCTAAAATTATGCTATCGTGCTTCATCCGCTGCAAACATGTTACACTTGGTATAATAAAAGCATTCTCTAGAGTCAAGCGTGAAGCCGACACTGACCATCTTGCAAATAAGTAAAATTCAAACTTTGAGAAAAATTAATGCCAAAGTCGACAAACACCAGATGCATGGCGGCGGTCGCGGCATGTGCCTTCTGTTAAGAGGTTCTGTGAGGGTAACGAACGCGAAGAAGGAAATGGAAGGTGCGGTGCCTATTACAATAAAGTTACAGAGAATGCCGCAAAGCATTGTGGATTCTGGAGGTCATTGAGAATAAAGCGTGCACTATTTTGCTATTTGAACTCTGTACTAGGAAGATAATATTTTTTTAGAATAACAGAAAAAATGTGTGCAAATACAAAAAGCCTGTTTTCCAGGAAGAAATCAGAAACGAAAAATCTCTGTAGATAAACAAAAAAAAGCAATAACAGACAATTTCCGCAAAATTACTGCGAAATGGAACACAGAAAACAGACAAGAACAGAACTGTTATGTCACTAAATTTGCCATGCATTTTCTGTTTTTCTCACGAGATTTTTTTTTACATTGTAGAGCATTTTCTACAATGACACTGTGTACTACGGCACATTTTTTATGGCACTTCCACACCCTCAAAACGCGTTTTTATTAGGTTTTTAAATTTTGAGGAGTTTGTATATGTCGACGAGTAACAGTGTCTTGCGAGTAGAATGAAATATAGCACCACTGGAATAATATATTTGAAGTTTCGTATATTTAAAATATTCACTACAACACTCATTCGAGCCAGGTATCATCAGTTCGACAGCGAAGTGCAACGTTATCCAGAAGACCTCACGAGCTCACGGAAATTCTGGCGTACCGAGAGCATGAACATTAAAATGGCCGATCATCTCTTCATGTAAGTCGGCGCAAGAAACGGTGAAGAGCCAACCATAAGAGGAAGTATGACGAGCGACAAAAGAGTTCATTCATGAGTGCAACTGTCCGAAACGGCCAGCAGTGCTAAAGAAGCAATTCTATTCGCGCAGAACTGTCTATTCCGAAGTCGCTATATTGAGTGGTACTAAAATTCCCTCATGTTGCATCTGTCAAACACCCAGGTACGGATGGTAAAAACTGCGGCCAGACACCCATTCCACCTTTGTTGGATGAAGATGACCGCATCTTTGGTGGAAGTGAGGCAGTGCCAGGAAGCTGGCCGTGGCATGTTGGCATTTTTACCAAGGAAGTTTTCTCCAAGCACATCTGTTCTGGCGCGCTGATCTCCGATAGACACGTTGTCACGGCCGCCCATTGTCTCATGTGAGTACTCACGCCTGATGTTTTACCTATTAGAAATGAAAGACAAAGACGCAGCAACTTTACCTGAATTATGTTTCTACGCAAAGACTGCCTGCACCATTTTGCCAAGCGTCAAACAAAAAGTTCACAATGAGATCTCTAAAAACACGTGCATTAATTTTCATGCAAGGAAATATTGTGCATATCAGTTTACCTTTTTTTTTTGCTTCTTCTATGTGGTATTATTGCGTTATGTGAGGAATGGTTCAGTAGATTAAAAGAATACATTTCGCACTCCATGCAAAATTACGGCAAAATACAAATCTCCACGGCATTGAATATTAACTAAGGCAAAGCTGCAAAAAAAGATTGTGGTGGTTACGAATTAGTTTGGAACTTGCCACGTCGAAAGGTTTTCTGGAGTCATGAAAAACATATATTCGTTATAGCAACCAAAAGAGGCCCGACGTTGAGCAGACGGATATAACACATGCCGTAAGCCCATTATTGGAAATTGTTAGAAAAGCCACTTGCGACTACCAATTTAATGAAGCCAAGTGTTACCGGACGGTGGATATATTACCTCTTATTTATCCATCATTATATTTCAAGAGTGAAAGAACGATTGCATGTAAATTAAGTAGAAGTAATACAAGTGTAATTATACGATCTACGAAAAGAAAAGGAACCTGGAACAGGACACCTGTGGAGAGCCTCATACAGTTTTTTGGTTAATGGGCTCCATAAGCGTTCAAAGGTTAGTCGACTCACGAACGCCCTTCCACTCGAGAAACCGAGACCGCAGGCGCCTTATTGAATACTACCTAATATGCCGATGAATATTACATCATGATCAATAGTTGAAGATACATGGGATTTGTTGTTCGCAGCAAGTTAGTCTAATCTCGACAAGAACAGAATTGTTTAAGCTATTTCAGTGGCCGCGGACTCAAAATGCGACAAGGAAACTTATGAAAGAATAAGATGAAACTGCGCACTCAGAGCGATCACTATTCAGCTGCTAGCAGGTAGTTTAAGGTTATCCTATGAAAGTAACAGCTCAGAATATTATAGGTCTACCGGTACTTGGATATCACGCAGACTTGCGCCTTGAGAAAGAGGCTTGAAAATAACTAAAACACCACGCTGCTAGCGATGTTTCGTCTGAAACAGCGAATAACATCGAGCATGGGAAGTTTCGATTAACATAAACATGCTTACAGTTTCACATGCCGCTTCAGAAGAATTACTGGCTTGTTATTATTTAATGCCACGCCTTAGAGTAATGTGATATTGATGTATTAGCCAATGTGCGTCAACTTATCATTTGAGCGTGAGAAAAGTTTCAATATCTATACTTATTTCAGTATTGTTGAAAATAAAAGTTAAAGGAGAAATCATTTTCGGTACATTGCAATAGCTAATAGCAGTAATATCACATGTAATCTGAACTTTGGCAACGTAATATCTGCAGTTTTTAGTCACCTTGAGGCTGCCGCATACCACAAACTAGAGCACTCAATCAGAACAACTAAGTTCAGCATGTACAAAACATTTTTTATAATACTGCCGGAATGTGCAAACTTGTGGACAGATACATATAAAATAGAGACATTTGAAATATTGAGAGTAGGCCGAACAAAGCTCCCAGAGTAAATTATTACAGCGTTCGAAGGAATGTGCGAACGAAACACATTCACCGTGACTGCGATGACCTCGCGACTGCGAGGTCCTCGCAGACGCCGTGAATGGTCAGTGATGCTGGGCTACGGTAATTTTACACCGCTTTGGAATGCTTGACTAACAACATAATTAACAGTGACTACGCAGTGTAAAACGCTCGAAAGCTGACTAACTGTGAAGACGTGACCATATAACCCCTGTTAGTAGGGGGAAGAGACGGCCTCTTTGGCCTCTCATTGTTGAGAATGTGCATGCCAGCCCAAGCCCTTGTTTGAGAAAACAAGAGATCTTGCGTCTCACCCTAACAAAGGTACTAGAATCATAACTGAGGACGCAACAATAGCTCAAGGAAGTTGCATTAGTAATTCATTCATATTCTTATGCGACAGACACACAAGGAACTTTTATTAAGGTCCTGAGGAGAAAAAAAACTGGCCTATTTGGATCCTTTGGCACGCGGTGTTCCTAGGTAGTCGCTTGCTTTTTTTTCGCGTTTCCTTCCTCCCTTTTAATTTTTAAATGCGAATGCATTTCATAGTCGGGCTATGTCAGGCATCCGGCGTTGTCCGGCGTTGTCCGGCGTTGGCCAGCGTTGTCCGCGGAGGAGGAGGAGGAGGACAGGTTGAGGAGGTAAGCGCCGGCAGGTGTTAGATGTGAAGCATCTTATGGCGAAGCCTAATCCGGTGGTGGTGGTGGGCGGCGTGACCACCCATACTGCGCATGCGCAAGCCCTTTAAAAAATATAAAAATAAAAAAACCTCCTCTCCCCCTCTCTCTCCTCTAGGCATCCCTCCCCGCGGCAACCACAACCCTCACTGCGCATGCGCCTCCCCTCCTCTCTCCCCTCCTATGCTCCGCCCTCTCTCCTCTAGGCATCCCTGCCCCGCGCTCCCACTGCGCATGCGCGTCCACCCTCTCTCTCCTCTGATACGCTCCCCCCCTCCCTCCTCTAGGCATCCCTGCCCACAGCGTCCACACCCCCACTGCGCATGCGCGTCCCTCCCCCTCTCTCTCCTCTCCTACGCTACCCCCTCTCTCGCCTCGCGACGCCGACGCAGGCAGCGTCTGCTAGCGAGTTTCTTGGTTGAAAAAACCGACTGCTCGCGCTGCACAACCGTTCACTGTCCATCCCGTATATATGGCAATGGATCTTGACCTCCAAGGTGGTGCCGGTGGGAGATTTCTCCTGTGCGTTGTTCAACAATAAAAATTCGCAGTGTGCGCGTTAACTAAAAGCCGACTGCGGGTCTCTGTGTCCAGTCGGAGTCTTCTGTCTCTCATTGCCCATTAGCAGCGATTGGCATGTTCCAGTAGGAAACACCGCTCCATCGCTGCGTGCTTTACGCATCTCCAGTTTTAAATGCGAGTGCATTTCAAGTGCGTGAGGGCGCTCGCATGGCGGGAGCTCGGCGGAGCTATATACGAAAAAAAAAATTAAAAAAAAAGAAAAAAAGGAAAAAAAGAACAAAAAGAATAAAAAAAATAAATAAAAAAAAGAAGAAAAAAACAGAACAAAAGCAAAAAAAAAAACAGGCGCTGCGCCGTGCTCCCGACCGGGCTGCAGAAATTAGGCGCCTTTTCCTTCTTCGAACCACAACCACCATATATAAATGGAGTGAAGCGCGCGCGAAATGCATTCGCATTTCCTCACGATTTCCCTTCGGGGAGGTGGGGGCATTTTTTTTGTTTGTTTGGTTCTTGGATAAGCCTGTGATCTTATCTTCTCTGTAGGCTATATATTTTCGTGTTTTTTAAATAAAGGTCAGTTGGCAGTCTGCGCTGGTCGTAGTCAATTCTATGTGTGATATGTCTACTTTCTTGTGCGGAGTAGTTTAAGAATGGAATGCCAACTACATAAATCGCACACTTTATTTAGTAGAACGGCCGCTTAACTGTTTTCCTTGTTTTTCCGAAATAGATTGCACGGAGGAACAAATTTCCTGAAGCACGTGAAGTTTTCGCCATTAGTAGAATTTTTTTTGTAATTAGTCGTCATAAGTTTACGTGTATTGTAAATATCAAGTGTTTCCCCCCACCACCTTGTATAGGGCAATTCTATTCCTTGGACCACACCAAAATATCGGTGAAATTATGTCAATTAAGTATGGCATTTCATGTGAACATATGTTGCCAGGAGAAAGACATCTAAAATGTTACTTGTGCACCTGGGCGCCCATGAACAGAATAACGTTGAAGCTGGTGCAAGGACTCTGGAAGTGGCCGAAGTGTGCTTTCATAAAGGGTACAAAGCACCACACGTGGTAAGTTAAGGTTACATTTGTGAAAAAAGAGAGAAGGGTGGCGTTCGCTTTGCGGGGGAGGTGATTTGGGGGTTTGTTTTCCAGTAAGGAGCAAGAGGCGTACAATTTATTAAGAGGCAATGTTAACCCAAATGTGATTTTAATAGATGCATAACTCTGCGAACCGAAAAAAGTGAAAAATTTATACAAACGAGGAGAAAAAAAGTGGTCGTGTTAAATAGCGTCGATAATTATAAATGTCCCACAAAGTCCATATAGGGGCCGAACATACGACTAAGGAAAGGCTGCTGCGAAAATAAGCTTAAGTATAACAATGGTCCGTAATCACGTGACATTTAGTGTCAAGATTACAAAAAACCAGGCATCGCTGGCTTTTTTCTTTGGCTATCTACAGTTGTAGCAACGTAACGAACGTTAAACTGCTACAAATGTGGATAGCCAAACCTTCAAACACAGTTTGCGATGCCCCAACACAAAGCTGCGGTCAGAATTAGTTTTATAGGGAATATCGTAATCGTTGGTGAAATTTTTTTTATTCCACTGGAGACTCATCGCATCTGAACTATCCCGAGCCAAAGAATAGAAACACTTAATTCAGAAGTTCAACATTCATATTTGAAACAAAATCTAAAACTTCTTTGTTTAAATGCTGTCAGCCATTTAACATACGAATGAGGGGACACGTAAGCTTGAGCAAAGGTACGAATTGATTTACTTCCTTAATCTGTGGTGCCCGTGAAGAAGTCCACGCGCACGCTCTTGGTGGCTTTATGGGTCGGTCATTACTTTTGCATTGTTATGATAGTGACGATGGACGTTGTGGCCGCTATGGTACAAGCGACTGGGCTCGTGTGTAAAACATTGAAGTTATTCTTTACCGGAAGTCAATGGAATGGTGGGTTTGCCCAATTTGTGGGGCAAATACATTTTTCTTACAGCCCAAGAAAAATACCCTTAAGACTACTTATATATTGCACCGCTGTAAAACACTGTTTACGTGCTTGCTTTCTGCACTGATGGTACAACTTTGCGAATGCTAACAAAGGAGCACTCATAATCTTGTAGTATGGGCGGGTATTGCGCTTGTTACTTGGGCATTGTAACTCTTACACTAGGCTTATGCCGGCTGCTGTATTTTAAGCAGGTACATACTAGGTGGTTGAAGTAGGCACTGGGGACAGGATATCGCTATCGCGTTAAACTCTTAAAGGCGAAGATTAAGGGTCCCCCCAATTTTTAAGCAGGTACATGCGAAAGGCCACTCACCAAGTGCTTTACGGAGACATACGTACTTAAACAATATGCTGACAGGTGGTTGCTCCTGTAGGGCGGATAAATTGAATGCATTGGGCGTATGTCATTGGTAAACAGCTATTAAGCAACATATTTGGCAGTGATGTAGGCGCATTCTTGTTGATCCCCCCAAAATCAATCTGCTATAGTGACTCAGAGAGTACACCGCGTTCAGTAAAGCTGTAGAGATTGCGCCAGAACCGAAACAGACACCTGTGCGCCAAGCGCAGCTGCTCTAACGGGATCAATCGCAAATGTGGCGACTTCTGGTTTGCCTGCAATTCCTGGCTAATATTTTCGTATTGCAATGTACCTTTTTCCTTATATTATTTTCAGAATGACATTGCCATGCTCACGTTGAAAGAAACCGTCAACTTCACAAAATCGATTGGTCCAGTCTGCCTACCGGATTCAAAGCACGAACTCCCGGAAAACACAGACGCTTACGTGACCGGGTTGGGGACAGTATAAAGGTTTGTCAAAAAATCGTGCCTCGAATAATAATCACGTAAACATTGATTTCAAGTGCCACCCTACCAATATACCATAGTTTGCAAGGTATATTGCGAATTAAATAACGGAACTAGATAAATGCAGCTGGCATTCCATCTGCAGTTGGGAAGTTCCATCAGTGCATAAATTTCATCTCGAATAAAAGCTCGTCGTGGGGCGCTATTTCCAAGCAACTACGCCTTTATCGGCCGGTAGTTTGCTCAAAACGTCTCTAGGCCTTCGCGTACGTACGGATCGCTATAAACACTCTCCCTAACACGTTATGAGCACCTTTAGCGTGTTCCTAACTTAGCTGACGGTGGACGGAGGTAACTGCCGGGGCTATCATACGGTGTGACAGGGAAAAATGCACAAAACGCGAATACTTCGTCTGTCAGGATGTGCAGATTTTACGTCGGTTTTAAGCGTACATAAAGGCCGTTTTTGACGAGATCTTCTGGGTCCGAATTAACACCAAGTAGATTTCTCCTTCATTATTTCGGGAGTTCACAGCCTTCGGGACCATCTCGGACGCTGGCTGGGAACAGAAATGGCAGCCTATTTTTTAGCTCCAGGCTATGTGTCCTCTAGCCTTGGGTCACCCACGACGCTTGATCACAAATTCTTATACCCATATAATCTGTTGCGCAAGCACGCACCAGGAGCTATCTAAACAAGACAGAAGCTGAGAGAAGCATGACGGCCTGAATTGAGACATGGTTGTACAGCGAATGAAGCTCGAGCGAACATTTAGAAGGGATGATCTGACGCTGACGAGTCCACTAGTCGAAACGCTGGCGGCAGCGATGTTCCCTGTTCTACATTTTGGTATGATGGATGAAGCAAGTACTTAGCATTTTTTTGCATATTTGATGTTCTTAACGAACATGAAATATGCATTATCCATACACACGAACTCGTCCATCTTTCAACTCATACACGGTCTAATGACCTCTCTGTATTCAAATACCCCAAGAAGTCCTGGAACATAGGTGTCTGTAGACCATGTCAATTGCTAATAGGCTTAACTAGCATGAGCACTTGTTACAAGGATGAATACATTATTTTGTGCCTGTCACAACATTTTTTGATAGATATTGCTCCTGCTAGAAATTCGCGCGCGTATCACGCAGGTACGGAAAACTGGATGTCATGGGCAAGAGAGGACATTTTATTGAATGCGTTTTGACTGTCACTGTCAGTGTTCTTTTATGTCGCATAGTAAAATTTCATTCTAGAAGCAAAGCGTGCGGTGTAACTCACCGTGCGAATGCTTTTCGGTTTATTCTTTTTTGAATAATATTGCTCTTCTAAAGCACGATCAAATGAGTCTACTGTGACATTTCCTCGATGTGGAATCACACATGACGGGGTCGTTCCAGACACATGAAAGCATGTCTGGCTCTCGTGTTCGTTTTGAACACTGTATCAGGAATCTTCTCCTGTTATTAGCGAACCAGGAAACGTATGTAAGCGGTACGATTGTTCAGGGTGTTTGAACAAGCAGAGTCTGGTCAACAAAACCCTAAACGTAAGTTATATATTTCTAACCACCTTGTTAGGACGGGTCTACAATGCGAGCTAACAGGCGAGCAACAGAAACACTTTTATTTCTGAGCTAGTTGCCGTAATCCGTATGGGAGTACTGTTACAGGGGCGACAAGGCACGTTTCCGGAATAGCAGCATTGAGGCTACTCATTTTTCTTCTACTCGGTAGGAATAAAGGGTTTCAGCTTTTTAGGCATTGGTATTAGGGTTTCTCTGATATCACCATCACTGCACGTTTATTTGATATAACGTTTGAAGAAGATTTAGAAATATCTCGCAGTGAACCATCTGGCGATTTAATGGCATAATTTTCATATAGTGTATATAATAATATAATAATACTAATATTCCTTCGGGTCGTCGGAAAGACCGAAAAAGATATTACGTCAGCGAATATTGCAACATCCTTGAATGATCCAACGTCATCAATAGTGATTTAAGAGATGTGAAGCCTTACGAAGGTTCCTTAATATTTTTTTATATATTTCAGCTGACAGCGTTGAATTATCCCCTAAGCTTAAACAGCTGCGCACAAGAACCATCTCGCACAAGACATGCATTGATGATTACGACTCAGGGATGCCAGACAGTGTGCTGTGTACTAGCCACGACTTTGGTTCTTCCTGCAAGGTGAGACTCATACAAAAATAATTTAGAAGAAAACACCGAATTTGACATTTTTCCATAAAGGGCAAGACAACAAACGAATAGTTTGTTCAAGCTTCTCTATCAATACATTGGCCTTTGTAGATTAGGGGTAAAAGATACCCCATCATCTCTTAAGCGCCGCTAGTTAAGACGCAGCAAATGTTGAGTTTTATTTCGTGTCTTACACAACGCCCGTTGACTTAAAACATTACAGAATCAGACAAGTTCAGTTCTAGCTGGATCTTGTAGACGACAATAGAAGGAAAACAAATCAGAACAAATTATTCGCTCACTATTGCTGTGCCGTTTACCACGTGGTACGAAAAGCCGCTCTACATTCCCATAAAGATATCAGAAAAATGCCCGTGTTTTCACCTTTTAAAAAACTTTTGCTGAAACAGCTGCAAAACCAAGTTGGTGCTATGAATACAAGCTAAAAGATGCACAACATTAATACGCATGTACCTTTCCCCATAAATTTTCTTACACATGCTTAATCATAGCATTGTTTACTATTACAGCATTGCGCTGTTCTTACGGTAGAGAGCGCGTAGTTGCACATCGTATGAACTCACCCTACGTACAAAAAGGCATATCCCAAGAAGAAGCTTTCGAGCCTTTGTGGAGCCTTTCCCCAAGCTCAGCAACAAAATAACCGCGGTTTTCAGCACAAAGTTCGAAGCATGCCATATCTCAATATTTTGAACATTTAGCATCTCATTATAAAGAGGTAGTACCTTATACGACCAGTTGAACCAAGTTATGTGCTCAGTATTGCTGAGTAAGCTTGCCTTTGCGCGTGTGTCATTCAGAGTATTCTTGCATACGTTCTTCTAAAGCGTGTCATGTTGGTCATGTTTATCCCGCGTCTTTAATGCATTCACGGTATTGTTGGGGCATATATGACTCCATTGTTTGTCCGCATATGTGCCAGGAAAGATATTTCCAGGTCCCGCTTCGTTTTTTTTCTCCACTTTTTTATTAGAATTACCATAAAAAGAAAATCCCCCCACCTCCCCGAAGGGAAATCGAGAGGAAATGCGAATGCATTTCGCGCGCACTTCACTCTATTTATATATGGTGGTTGTGGTTCGAAGAAGGAAAAGGCGCCTAATTTCTGCAGCCCGGTCGGGAGCACGGCGCAGGGCCTTTTTTTTCTTTTTCTTGTTTTTTTTATTTTTTTTGCTTTTAAAAAATTTTTTTTTTCATATACAGCTCCGCCGAGCTCCCGCGATGCGAGCGCCCTCACGCGTCAGAGCGCGCTCCTCCTCTCCACTCAGAGCGGAGAGAAAACACCTGCCGCGGACAACGCCAACGACGCACAACGCCAACGCCACACAACGCCGGATGCCTGACATAGCCCGACTATGAAATGCATTCGCATTTGAAACCGAGCGTCAACATCTCACACCTGCCGTTAGTGGCATCACATCCTGTAACAGCGCATGCCCAGGATTTGCCAGGTGCCAGTAAGCTTAGTGTTGTAAGCTGCATATATACCTTCGTTGCATAACGTGGCATAGCATGGCATCACCTATGCTCTTCACTTCCTTACTAATTCATTCGTGATATTTTCTGCCGTTTTCATCACGAGAAATACATGATGGCACCGACCATTTCTTTGTCTAATCTTCCACCCAGGACCAATTTTTTCCACTTTGTAGGAGGCACGGTTTTATCTATGTTACGCAGATAGCTTTATTTTAGGGGCGAAGCACCTCAGGGCCGAGGCGTGTGCCGTCCACGTCCGCGGTGTCCATCACACGGAGATTCGTGGATGTGAGAGAGAAAAAGGTTTAACAATTAACAATAGACTTATATCACCCATAATTATGACAAAGCAATATAAAATTACTTAGAAGCACAAACCCTTCATACAATTCGGCGACTTCAACGTACACATTATGGACTTTAGGACCTAGCATTGTCTTCGACGATGCAGCGATGGCGTAGTGGTTAGAGCATCAGCCTCGCATGCAAGAGGTCCGTGGTTCGAATCCCGGTGCCGGACAATTCCCAACCGGATTAAAAAAAATCCGCGTGATGATGGAATTGTGTAAAAAGGCCTGGGGTGCAGCCTCATTGGCGACCACAGCCAGCAATGCACTCCCTCACCAGAGCAGGATTGGCCACCCTGGTGCAGTACTTGGCCACTACCTCCCACATGAATACACCAATTAACCCTCGGCCCTCAGTCCCCAGCGGCTGCGAAGCAACTGACCAAGGCGGCGGTCAGACCTGCGACGCAGCGGAGGGTGCTAAGAATCTCTGGGTCCGGACAGGCCGCCATTGGAATCTGAACTTGGCTACGTTTAACGCCAGAACTTTATCTAGTGAGGCGAGTCTAGCTGTACTATTCGAGGAATTAGAGGGTGTTAAATGGGATATAATAGGGCTCAGTGAGGTTAGGAGGACACATGAGGCTTATACAGTGCTGAAGAACGGACACGTACTATTCTATTGTGGCTTAGCTGACAGAAGAGAACTAGGGGTGGGGTTCCTTATTCATAAAAATATAGCTGGTAATATAGAGGAATACTATAGCATTAATGAGAGGGTGGCATGTATCGTAATTAAGTTTAATAAGAGGTACGAGATGAAGGTGGTACAGGCCTACGCGCCTACATCAAGCCATGATGATGAACTGGTTGAACGCTTCTACGAAGACGTAGAATCAGCAATGAGTAAGGTAAAGACACAGTATACTGTACTGATGGGCGACTTTAATGCAAAGGTAGGCAAGAAGCAGGCTGGAGATCACGCAGTTGGGGAATATGGCATCGGCTCTAGAAACGCCACAGGGGAGTTACTAGTAGAATTCGCAGAACGCAATAATTTACGGATCTTGAATACCTTCTACAGAAAACGGGCTACTCGTAAGTGGACGTGGAGGAGTCCTAATGGAGAAACTAAAAATGAAATAGACTTCATAATGTGTGCACACCCGGGCATTGTACAGGATGTGGAAGTAGTTAACAAGATCCGATGCAGTGACCACAGAATGGTAAGATCTAGAATTCACCTAGACTTGAGGAAAGAACGGCAGAAACTGATACGCAAGAAGCCGATTAATGAACTAGCTCTGAGAGGGAAAGTACAGGAATTCAGAGTTTCACTTCAGAATAGGTACGCGGCTTTAACGGAGGAAATCGACCTTAGCGTTGACGCAATGAACGATAATCTGACTAGTATCATTAAGGAGTGTGCAGTGGAAGTCGGGGGTACAGTCGTTAGACAGGACACTGGTAAGCTATCCCAAGAGACGAAAAACCTCATTAAGAAACGTCAAACCATGAAAGCCTCAAATGCAACAGACAAAATAGAGCTGGCGGAGATTTCCAAGTTAATCAATAGGCGTAAAGTAGCCGACATAAGAAAGTATAATATGGAGAGAATTGAGCATGCTCTAACGAACGGAAGAAGCCTCAAAGCTACGAAGACAAAACTGTGCATAGGCAAAAATCAGATGTATGCATTAAGGGACAAGGAAGGCAAAGTCACAACCAATATGGATAGAATAGTTGAGGTAGCGGAAGAGTTCTACAGAGATCTGTACAGCAGCCGAGACAGTCAGGATGATAACGTAAGAAGCAATAATAGCCCAGAGGAATCTGACATCCCACCAGTATTGACCGGAGAAGTAAAAAAAAGCCCTAAAGGGAATGCAAAGAGGCAAAGCAGCTGGTGAGGATCAGGTAACATCAGACCTGTTGAAAGACGGCGGAGAGATTATGTTAGAAAAACTGGCCACCCTGTATACGAAGTGTCTCTCGACAGGGAGGATACCAGATTCTTGGAAGAATGCCAACATCATCTTGATCCATAAGAAAGGGGACGTCAAGGACCTGAAAAATTACAGGCCCATCAGCTTACTGTCCGTTGTCTACAAGCTATTTACAAAAGTAATTGCTAACAGAATTAATACGACATTAGAGTTCAATCAACCAAAGGACCAGGCAGGATTTCGTACAGGCTTCTCAACGACAGACCATATTCATACTATCAATCAGGTGATAGAGAAATGCGCGGAATACAACCAACCCCTATACATAGCCTTCATAGATTACGAGAAGGCATTTGATTCGGTGGAGACATCAGCAGTCATGCAGGCACTGCGGAATCAGGGCATCGACGAAGCCTATATAAACATAATCGAAGAAATCTACAGCGGATCCACAGCCACGATAGTCCTCCATAAAGAAAGCGATAGAATCCCAATAAAGAAGGGCGTACGACAGGGAGACACGATCTCTCCAATGCTATTCACCGCGTGTTTACAGGAGGTTTTCAGGGCCCTAGATTGGGAAGAGTTAGGGATAAGAGTTAATGGAGAGTATCTCAGTAACCTGCGATTCGCTGATGACATTGCATTGATGAGTAACGCGGGAGACGAATTACAGCTTATGATTACTGAACTGGATACGGAAAGTAGAAGAGTAGGTCTGAAAATTAATATGCATAAAACTAAAGTAATGTGGAACAATCTTGGCAGAGAACAGCGCTTTGCGATAGGTGGCGAGACACTGGAAGTTGTAAAGGAGTACGTCTACTTAGGACAGGTAGTAACCGCGGAGCCGAACCATGAGAGTGAAATAACTAGAAGAATAAGGATGGGATGGGGCTCATTCGGCAAGCATTATCAAATCATGAATGGTAGTCTACCACTATCCCTCAAGAGGAAGGTATATAACAGCTGCATCTTACCGGTACTTACCTACGGAGCAGAAACCTGGAGACTTACAAAGAGGGTTCAACTTAAACTGAGGACGACGCAGCGAGCGATGGAAAGGAAAATGATAAGTGTAACCTTAAGAGACAGGAAGAGAGCAGAGTGGGTCAGGGAACAAACGGGGGTTAAGGATATCATAGTTGAAATCAAGAAGAAGAAATGGATATGGGCCGGGCACGTAGCACGTCGACAGGATAACCGCTGGTCATTAAGGGTAACTGACTGGATTCCAAGAGATGGCAAACGCGTGAGGGGGAGACAGAAAATTAGGTGGGTAGATGAGATTAAGAAGTTTGCAGGTATAACGTGGCAGCAGAAAGCACAGGACCGGGTTGATTGGCGAAACATGGGAGAGGCCTTTGCCCTGCAGTGGGCGTAGACAGGCTGATGATGATGATGATGATTGTCTTCGACTCTCACTCCGCTGTCATGGTATATAGAAAACCATTGCTATAGTCGAAACATATGTGTGTATGTGCATCAAAAAAGGGTTTACAATAGACGAACAACAATCATAATTTTAACAGAACGATATGAAAACACCTACAAGCACAAATACTTTATACTAGTCGGCGACTTCAACGTAGACATTATGGCAGTTTATGTCACTTTAATGTAACACAATTTATGTTATATGGGGCAACGCTCGGGCAACGTGCGGTTTCTCTCCCATATGATACCCAGAGCTTCGCCGAGTCGTCAGGATTCACTTCGTGGAGATGCGTGGATTTTTGTGTTGTTAGGCCTCGAAAACGCCTTCGACTTGGCAAAGGTTTTCTACCCAAGTTAAAAGGTAGTGCAGCAGCTCGGCTGTGCCTCTCAAGATTCACTCGGCCGAAAGTAATTGCATGGAGAGTAAACACGCCATAGCCGCCATATAATCACCAGTGCTCGGCGCTAGTCTTTGGTTAGGCCTTGTGATCTCTTTTAAGCATACGAGTATCATCACAGTTCAAGCAGCCGGCCCTTTAAAGTAAAGAATAGGATGACAGAAGGTGCCATTTTTTTACCTTTTTTGTAAGGTTGGGCATATGCACACCCCACAACATATATCCACACAAAAGGAGGAAAATGAAACCAAATGATGACTGTAATTAGGGTTACCAACCATCCCGGATTTTCCGGGACTGCCCCGACTTTTCCATGCACCGTCCCGAGTCCCGCGCCGTCCTTGTCGGGAAACCTACACGTCCTGGATTTGTTTCGGACCGTCCAGTTAGAAAGTTGTATGTGATCCAATGCACTCCAAACAATGCGCCTCCCCCTAGGGAACACGGACTTCGGACAAATCGCACGCGCAAAGTAATTTTGTGGTGGCCAAAGGTGGCTACGAAAGGCTTTAGCCACTTCCGATGAATTTCCGCGTGAAGTGCGATAACTTTTACGAGTACATTAACCAGCAAGAGGAAATGCTGCGAGCAGCGCGTAGCCAGCTGAAATGCTTCAAGAGGCCGCAGCTAAAAGAAACAACAGATTTGTCTGGGAGATACCGCAACAATGAAGGCTAATTTTGCTGGTTCGCTATGTTAGTGTACAGACCCCCCTCCACCACCCCGTCCCGACTTCCTGCATAGAAGAGTTGGTAACACTAGCCAGTAAACTTGAAGGTCGCACGGCGATGCAGAAAGGCCGGAACAAAATTCCCCAGGGCATGCTAAGAAGTAGCACCGCCTCCCCTTAAATTGGGGACGGTACCACTTCTTCCACAAGTGTCCAGTAAAACTAGGTGTGCCACAGGGATCTATACTGGGCCCCCCTATTTTTTTATTATTTACATGAATGATATCGTCCACGTGCCAGTAGCTTCTTCTACAGTCATGTATGCAGACCATACGAGCCTTGTTGTTCTCTGGCAGCTGTTTAAAATATCTAGAGGAGAAAGCGAACGAGTGCTTGGTCTCTCTTTCATACTGTCTAGATTCGAATCAACTACAACTGAACGTTAGTTAAAACTAAATTTATTTTATTTAAGATAAAAAACAAGTGTGAAGAATAGAAAATTTTTCTCTGATTTAAAAATAACGAGATCCAAAGTGTCCCTTTGTTTAAATTTTAGGTGTACTGTTCAATGAGCGCCTGAGCTGGACACCGCAAATAAACACATTACATGCCAATATGTCTAGATCGATTTCTGTTTTATACAAAACTTAGGTCCCTAGTTCCAAACTGGTTAAAACTCCAGCTATGTTATTTTTTAGCTCATTTACATCTACATTGCTGTCTTTTAATTTGGGGCACTACTTGAAAAACCAGTCTAGACAGGCTATTAGTTTTACAAAAAAGGGCTGTATGCTTTACGGAAAATCTGCAACCTAGGGAACACACTCCTCCATTTTTCGGCAAGCTTCAGATACCTACTCTCTACCAATTATACAATCTTAAGCTCACCTTATATATCGGTAAAGAGGTAGGAAACACTATTGTCAGTTACATGGAGCATTGCTACCCAAGCGATGCTCCCTATGATCTACGCTTTGACCATTTTCGATTACCTTTATTGAGAACAACTTATGGAAAGCAAACCTTATCTTATCAAATACCTCATCTTATAAACAACAATAGCTATGTCTGTGAACTTTTAGAACAATATAATGCTAGAAGCAGTCTGAAGAAAATGTTAAGGTGTACTTCCTTTCTTGTACCGCGCCCTGACTATATTATCTATTACAAATATTTCTTTTAGTGTTTTTTGTACTTTTTGTATAATTGTGTAAAAGTCTCTCTTTTCTTTTAAATGTGTATTTCTGTATAGTACTTAGTCTTCTGATTTAATATTGTCGTGGTATCAGTTTTTTACATATTTTTTTATTGTCTTGCTATGGGCAAATTGGTGTTGGCTGTAGCGTGATATTTTAAAGTGTACGTTTCAGGTATGCTTTCCTGTTTTTGAATTTAGCTTTTGTGTCTCCCCCCCCCCCCCCCAAAAAAAAAAAAGAAAAGAAATATGTATTTGTTGTTGCACTGCATCTGAGCAAATATATCGGTGGAGGGACCCTAGTCACGCAGAGGTAATCTGCGTTTACTCCCTTCAACCTAGGCAAATTTTCTTTTTATATATAGGGAAATGCGCCATAATATAAGTTATATTATGGCGCATTTACTGGCCATCTTTCTCGCTATTTGACGACAAACACCAAGCAAGTCTAAAGAACAACCATTAATTGCAAGCTTTTCTGTCATGTTGGCCTACACGCACCCATATCTCCTTGCACCGCCAGCGGGTCAGTGCGCATCGGGGCACCCAACGAGCGTCATTCCGTCTGAGAAGACGGAGGGACACGCGCATGTAAGGAAACGCGTGGCTATGTAGCATTGCTGACACCAGACACTAATTATGCGAAAACACAGTGCGTCAAGGGATATCCGCAAGAAAATGAAGCTGAAATTTTCATCTTCGATCAGATATCGCTACTTCGAGCTGGACTGGTCATATTCTAACTTTGTACCCATCTCGGTTTACGGCTTCAAGAAAAAAACTGCTTCGACCTTTTGTGTTCCCGCTGAGTTGTTGGCCCAAAATTACTTTTGCGAGAACTCTATCCATTGTAGGTAAACTGTATGCGGGCGCACTGAAATTATCATAATTTATTAATTTATCTAGTACTTACCTACGGCTTCGAGGCCAATCAAGAGGAGAAAATATTATGCTCGTTATACTCCGTTTGTGCTTATTAAAAATCACATTATTTGCTGTTGAATACTAACATGTCTATGCACAGTATATTTTTTTTTCTATTTCGGCTACAGATTTGGCGCTCATAGTATATCGCGTGGCTACTTTGGCTACTTTTAGCTTCAGTTTTTGCTCCTTTTCAAGTCTACCCAACGGCAACCCTGCACATGAATTCACTGTTGCTCATGCTTCATTAGTAGAGACGCAAGCTACGTGCAGTCTGGGAAAATCGTGAAAGTGATTCAAGAAGGTTCATTCATACTAAATATCGTTCTTTTTCCTGGCGCTTTGTTTGCTTCCTAAATTTGTTCCTTTGTACTAATAATATATCGCTGTGGTTGTGTTGTCCTTATTATCCTTTTTATCACGCACCACCGCGGCAGTCTCCATACTGTTACCATCAGTTCTGAACAGTGGCAAGAAAACAAGTGTTTCGTCATATAAGGTACTCGTTTTAACAGTTGTATCCTCCAGGTAATTTCACTGCAACCTGAGGTATGGATGCGCTTGCAGGGCAATGAATGAATTTATTATTAAGCTGGAGCATCCCAACCTTGGTTTTGTTCAGGGTGACAGCGGAGGCCCTCTCGTGTGGAATTCAGGAAGTGCATGGTTTCTAGAAGGCGTGGTTTCTGGTGGCCCCGTGAAGTGCGCCAACCCCGACGACCCACTGCTGTTTACGAAAGTGCCTCGCCAGGTGGACACATTTATCTTGCCTTACATTGAAGCCAAGAATAACACAGAGAAGTCTAAAGTCTGCAAAATTGTTTAAAGCCCTGTAATAAATTCAAATGAATACGCTCGAACTACCGTTTGGAGAGTCACTGTGTTTATATTTCCTGTTTCAATGGAATATCAGTATTCCAGGTAAGCTATATGCCGTTCTGATACACTCCATCAGCATACTCCATTAGCATGGCCATTCGGCCTTTTTCAATCAATCATTTACAAAATACAGTGTACACATGTAAGGGGCAGGGTTGGCAAAGAGAAAATTTAATGCCTGACAAGGTGCAGTAACCCATCTCAGTCAATAGAGCGCTCAAGGAGCAGCAATGTACACAAGTGAAAAATTTTCAAAGAAAGAAGCAGCCACATTTACACAATTTGATAACAGTTTATAAAACATCGTTAGAAGAACATTCATACTTCCTGACCTGTCTTCGAGACTCAGTCTACCGCAATGGTGTATTGTAACATTCTTTTTTTCAATGACACAAAAGCAAGGAAATATGTGAATAT
>JALIZH010006695.1:0-82441 GCA_030522465.1 Rhipicephalus appendiculatus
GTGACTTTTTGTCGCAATAATAGCATGTAGCTTAACTCGCCTGGCTGTCTAACCCCACAAAAGAGCAGCTAGGCGTGCTAAGTATTGTGTGGGGCAACATAGCCTTCTACATTGGTCCCTTGAGGTAACACCAGCCACAGCTGAAGTAACCATTGAATTGGATCATTTGTTGCATCGCAGCTCTTGCACACTTTCTGCACTGCAGTACATGCAGAACGCTAACAAGATTATGGAAAATTATTTGAATATATACTGGGGAATGGTATGGTTAGGTGTGCTGCATTATCCTTCGGAAGATAACTTACCGTGGAGCTTAGTTTTGTGCATGCGAGCATCTACATGATACTATTCGCATTCATCTACTCTAGTTGGTGCACAAATGCCTGCAGCAGCATTGACATATTTGGATTCTGATGCCTATATTAAAGAAGGGGCACCGTGACATGAGTCGTGATGTGGTAGTAGTCCATTTAAAATTACTTGTGCTGGTTGTAAACAATACTTCGATGATTTTAAACAGGACTCGCGTTGCTCTTCAAAGGCAATGTTAAAATCGTGTGTAGCCATGGCGACCTTTTCATGTGCTGTGCTGTATTGATGGCCATCCATGATGTCACTCATTCGGTCATTGCTGCTAAACAAAACATTTGTCACTGCACAAGAGATTACTGCCAACACAGCTGCTTACAAAGGTTCAATTTGTATCTCTTCACCGTCTCATTCGATGTGTGTACAACATACTGTTGCAGTTATTTTAGGAGTTGCCCATACGTCTTAGGCGATGGCTTGTCTAGAGATGCTAGTTTGCGTATCAGCCCGTGCGTACCGTGTCCGACAACATAACGAAAGACACCTCCGTGCTTCTCATGCTGTATGCCGTGAGCAGCGAAGAACAACTCCAGCCTTTCCACGTATCATGCCCATGGCTCTGCCTTTGGTTCAAATTCACCAGATGTTCCAAATCACTTGTTCTTTGCTGGGCTTGACTGTGGGTGGGGCACTCACGGTCGTTTTTGTATCCTTCGCTGTATTGTTAGTCCAGACCACCGCAGTCAAAGCTCACGCCATGCACAATCCAGGTTACCCTGATGAATTCCATGGCAATCACATCCTGATCGCCAGTTTATTGAAGAGCTATGATTTAAATTGGTAATACGACTAATGTTTTATAGATCAAGATTGCACGAGTACGTGTAATCTGCCATTCTCTCTGGTTCGCCATCGGGTGAGGACTGAAGCTAGAGACCGCCTCCATGACTGCTTTCTTGGCTTTGCTTTCCTTCAAGCCAATCTTTGGGTAGGTCTCGGGTCCTGCGTTCGGGCGACGTGCATGTCACTGCGCACGTAACTAATAGTTCTGTCGGGCTTCACTTACGGTACTACCATGGTCCTTCAATAAGGACCATGGTACTACATAGCTGGGAGTAGAAGTTGTTCCGGCAAGGAATAGGAAGCATACCAAATAGACTCTCCAGATTACCAGACTTCTCCTCACTAATACAGTGTCTGCTGCAGGGTCCCTCAACACTGATACTCGTTTGCCGTTTACCGTTCCTTCTACTACTGTCATATCACTGGTGTTCTCAGTTAAAAAAAAAAGCCCTTGATGCAATAAGGAAGCGAGATTTCGGAAGACGGCACTTTATTTTCTTGCACACTAATCTTTCCTTAGACTAATCTTGTCCATTACATCCTGGATTTTCTTGCCGAGTATCCTCAGTACTCCTTGGCAGCCACTGTGATGTCCATGTTATTTGTTTTGCCCCTGTAGACCAGGCATCTTTAAAAAAAAAAGAACAAAAAAAGACTGGCAAAAATGCACGGAATTCAGTCGACAAATCAAGCAGATCAATAAGCCCATTGTGCACAACCCGAATTTTCTCTAGTGGCAGCTGCTTTGTGTTGTCACTGGGAACCGAATGTCCACTGGACAGTTCTTCAGACCCCACAGTTCTTAAGGGTCCCCCCAATATTTTATTTGAGATCGCCGGAACAGGTAGATGTATCTTTTGTGCTACTTTGTGTGTTCTTACTCCATGTGCTTGTAGACTTATGTTTGCAACACTGAATGTTTCTTTTCGGCACTGTGAAGTTTTGGTAAGATTGTGAACATTGGCTGTTTTACAAATTCAATGAAATTGTTTGGATTTTTCTGCCCACACCGTGTCTAATTGCATTGGGTGTTACCAATTGTAGCAACAGCCTATTGATGCCTGTTATTTAGACATTAGGTGGCTGTGATATCGAATGAATAAAAATGAGTGAATATTGGTTTTTGCAATCTAAGTGGTTCAGTGCTTTGAAACTTGTTTTTTCCAAATTTTTATCATGGCATTTTTTTTTCGCTTAAGAATGAAAACTGTTGTAATAACCAGTTTGTTTTTACTGTCAAGCACTCATAGTATGATGTTGAAATTTTCTTTGTATTGTGCTTAATTCTTTTCAAAATTTGATTTTTTTTAATCTGTGGCTTGAGATGTGACTATACTTGCCATTCCAGTCTTGCTTGTGCTTCTTTCTAGCTTGTCATTTACCATTTTTGCCTGTTTTTCTGTCACGCATTCAAAGTGTCTTTGTTGGAATCGCCTTTGTATTGTGCTTAATTGTTTCAAAAAGTCGTTATTTTGATGCGTGACTTGAGATGTGACTATACTTGCCGTTCCAGTCTTGCTTGTGCCTGTGATTCATGATTTTGCCTGCTCTTCTGTTATGACAGCTCGACAATTGTGGTTGACCTGTTTGTAACTTCCCTCTTGTACTGAGGTAGGAACCTCATCAAGCCTGATAATTTCTTTCCATTCTCCTTTATTACTGTGTTTAGAGATGGAAATAAACTTTATCATGTGCTCTTAATGTTGTTCGTCTGGAAATTCTTTTAGTAGCACTGTTTTCATGCATCACAAGGCGCGACCGTGTGCAGTAGGTCCTGCCATTGGCAACCATGATACGTTTCATTTCATTCGCTGTTTAGTAGAGGAAGAGTTGGGCGTGTTGGTATATTGTTTCGAATAACTGCATCGCATAAATTAGACAAGGACGAAACAAGGCGACTAGGACGAACGCTTAGCTTCCAACATGATTTATTTCGAGTTTCGCACATATATGTATTCTGTCCTATACGGTACGCTGTCATCAGCTTTGGCATTTCGTCAGAAAACGTTGCCTCCGTAACGCTCTTCGATAAAATAGCTGGAGTTTTTACGCATGTGCAGAGGAACACTTACAGTACCGGACAGGATACGTATTTGTGCAAATTCCAAGTAAATGTTGGAAGTTCAGTGCTCGTGCTTGCCGTCTTGTATCGTCCTGGTCTTTTTTTTTCCGCTGCAGTTATTTGAAAAGGTACCTTAGTAGAGAAAGCTTCGCTACAGCAAAGTTGAATAGGAAGCCGGACTTCGTTATAACGAAAGCGGATCAATAAATGCCGCAGAATAATTTTTCTCCAAGTGCTCGACAATGGGACTACCACATTTTTTGACGCAAGTTCATAGGCATTCTATGGGGTCAGTGCGGCTGGACAGGCGGCGTCACCAAACGCGGCAAGGTTGAGCGCCGTGGCTGCCGGCCGCTTCCGCGTCACTGGTGTAAAGGCCTGACCACACGTACGCGTTGCAGCGTGCCGATCGGTACTTGAGGCTCCTGAGAACACGCGAGCCAAACATAACGCAGCACGTGGCCTGAAATTTACAATTAATTCTTAAAATTTGTTAGAAATCGTTTCCTCTTCTTTCGAGAAACAATGCCATATACCCAAATGACCTAGCCATATACCCAATTTCACGGCCACTGGGTGATTTGAGCATCGTGAGCTGCATAGTTACCGCGGCCTCCACGGGATGCCGCTACGTTCCGTGACGTCGCTTCTTTTCCCCTTGCCATCCCTCCCTGCTTAGCTTCATGCGCGCTCCTCGGGACGAGAGAAGAGAAAAAGCAATTACAACGTGCGACAAATCTGTAACTCCGCTCGTACTTGAAGGATTCTGAAAACTTTTGCGGCGGTTCATTCGTGGCGCAATGAAAAGTGTTGCAGGAACACCTGAAGCTTTGAATGAGCGTCGCTAAAGGCATGCTCGACGGTCAGGTGCAAGATGAAGGAGGCCGGTGTGTCTATGAAACGCGGTTCAGCTTCCCGTCGAAACACCGTCAATGTTAATAATAAATAACGATTTTTATTCCGCGGACTCGGTTCGCTTTATCCCGTTTTCCTCTATATATTGAGCTCCCTGCACCCTTGGCGCAACTCACAAATGCAGGGGTGTTATTCAGGATGGCCCGAGCTTATTGGGAACACGAGTTTGCTCCTTGCTCGCCCTATGGTGGTCGTGGCAGGAAGACAGTGCGGAGCGCATAGTAGCAGCTTTGAGAAAAACGGCGACAAGAACGCACATGGCGTCACAGACGCATCTGCGGCATTTACGGCGGTTTTCAAACACCGCGTGCGAACGCCGCTACTCAGTCAACATTTCTGCAGTGCTGCGACGTCAGCGTGATTGTCTCGCTATCCCTTTGCCAATTGAACATCGCGCCCCTCACAGGCGTGCTTGTGGGCGTTTGTCCTCCCTCTTTCGAGCAAGTTCTTTCGTTCCACCTGAAGCTTACCCCCGTATTCAGAAACGCTCCTTGACTTGAACTTGACTTCCCGCCGCCTTCAATGCAGCACAAACGCGTTTCGAACGCGCTGTCCTTAGGCGGTGCCAAGGCAGCACAAACGCTGCCTTGAGGCGGTGACAAGTCAAGTTCAAGTCAAGGAGCGTTTACGAATACGGGGGCACTCCGTAAGGTAACAAGGGCGCACGCTTAGCACTCTCGTGCAGCTCGTTTCGCTTCTATTGAATATTACAGATATGTAAATGGACAGGTTACGGTTACAATACACGTCTGATGAGTTTTCTGCAGTAATGAATTGGTAGAAACAATGTCTCCACAAACACTCAAGTGTCACCAGGGGCGCTCGCTTCCTTGCGGCAATGCGGTTATGAATGGTGCGATGTGAGCGTGGTGAAATTGAATGCGATACATCATAGCCGCGTGATCAAAGAACCTTGCGTTCTTCGTGCGTGTGTGCATAGTCTGTGCGATTCAGCTCGGAGATGAATCGTGCCGCTCGCTGGCGTTGCGGCGTGAGTATGCACTGTTCCTCGACAAGAGAAAACGCGGTGGGCGGACCCGATCCTTGCCGTAGGCATCTGTGAAGGCAGAAATGAAGTTCTTCATTAACGGGAGACAGCTGTTTTCTAGCAATAAACTCGTGCCGCTTCCGGAAGCAGCGGTTTCTTTGCTCCGTTTCGCTGAAATTCATGTCGGAAATCTACAAAATTGTGCCTGTCTAGAATCTACTCTTTTTTTTTTCTCGTCGGTATTTAAGCAGGTAAAGCTTAGAACTTTGTTCCATTCTCCCTAACAATTCGCTCACCTTGTGGTTGTGTTGCATTTTATCACGTGAATAATCTTCCGGCCACAATAGGCTTGGGATCATGTTCATGAAGGCGACCGACGCAGTCACTCCCAGTCAGTTTACTTACTCTGCTTTCAAGTACGCTTCGAAGTCGACAGGACAAAGCTGTCCAGAAATGATCAACAGATTTCAGCAGCAAAGGGGATAAATGAGTAAATTTCGAATAGATGAAGAGGAGGAAAGAACTTTATTGTGAGTCCAGCGAGTTGGTGGGGCGGGCCAATATCCCCGCCTAGGTGACGGCCAGGAGTCCTTGAACCCTGGCGGCTTCCTCGGCCCGCTGGACGGCCCACAGCTGATCTTCGAGGGTGGCACTGAGCAGCGCGGCTGCCTAGCGCGCGCGAAGGCTGTCACTAGAGGCTGCGTACTCGTTATGGGCACTAATCCCTCGGCATTCCCATAATATATGCTCCAGAGTGTCTCCGGAGTCACAGTACTTGCACTTGTCCGTTTCATAGATGTCCGCATATATCATGTGCGAGAGCGCAGGGTTCGGATACGTCCTAGTTTGTAACCGCCGCCATTCGACAGACTGCTTTTTTGTTGATTTTGGGCTGTTCCGTCAACGGGAGTCGAACCTGCGACCTCTTGGTCCGCCACAAGAGATGCCGGGCAAGCTATCCACTGCGCCTCTCTCATTCCTCTCTTCCTTACTTTTCTGTCTCCCCTTACCCCTTCCCCAGTGCAGGGTAGCCAACCAGATACTTGATTTCCGGTTAACCTCCCTGCCTTTCCGCATCCCATCTCTCTCTCTCTCTCTCTTTTGGGTGAGGTGGCGGGAATATGCCTCTCTGTAATCTATAATGCTTTGTAATATCATTGTATTATGGTCATTCTGTCTTCCCACTCCCACTCGTCTACCCCGCCGTCACGATCGCAGGGTGCTGGGCTGGCACTTGAGATTGCAGCTCGGTCTGTAAGCCCTCGAGCTGCGTCATGTACAGCCCCTTTGTTGCTGTTTTCCGCGAGGGCGGGGGCGGGTGTCCATGTAATGTATGTATTTCGTTTGCTCTCTTGACACCCTGCAAGTAGAATGCGTAGTGCCTCTGGGGCGATGCGGCCGTTGGCAAAGCTTCGTACTGCCGTTTGAGAGTCGCTGACTATCACGGTTGCGTTTGTCTGACCTACTGCGAGCGCTATGGCTACCTCTTCCGCTGTCTCGGTACGTGTTTCTCGCTATCGATTACGGCTGCCGTAAACGCCCGTCTGCGCTTGTATCGAGCAGCGTCTAGGAACACTGCGTCCTTGTCATTACCGAACTTTTTAACACGAAAGTGTTTTATGCCGGGGTCCACCAAGATTTCAGTGACGTATTTCCGTCACGGAAATGACGTCGAAAAAAATACACATGATCAGAAGACAAAGAAAAAAGTTCCGTCAACGGGAGTCGAACCTGCGACCTCTTGGTCCGCCACAAGAGATGCCGGGCAAGCTATCCACTGCGCCACGGTCACATACTATGCAGACTTTACAAACGCGCCTTTTATATCTACCACTGTCCTCCTACAGTGTTCTTGCTAAAGTGAAGTAAAGCCTTATGCCCGTGAAATCCACGATTTGTTTCTTCAAAGCGTCGTTTCTACGCGTCCGTCCCATTCGGCGCGTTTCGAATAGGAAAAGTGCAATTTTGTCCACGCATTAAAGGGCCCCCTCACCAGGCCCCATAACAAATTTTAGTTGGACGCTGGCAGTTGTTGTGTGTCCGATGAGGAGCATTATGCCACAAGATTTTTTTCAATCGGTTCATTAGGCGCTGAGAAAACCGATATTTTGATGCGGCGCGAAACCATCATGCAAGGAGGCGAGCTCGAAACCCTTGCCGCTCGAACCGCGTAGCCTTCGCAAGCCAAATCTCTTCCCTGCCTTCTCCGGCGTCTGAGCGAGAGCAACACGTCATGGCACGCAAGGTCACGTGTGCATGACGTGACCGAGGAAGCCCAGCCCCCGAGCACGCGTGCGGCGTCCTTTTGTTGACCAGCGTTATTTTGTGGTCTAGTGCCTGTTTCTGCGGGATGGATGCCTCGGTGCGCGTTCGTTTCACTTTTCACTGGCACTACAGTGCCTAGAATATACTTCTAGGCACTGTACTGGCACGAGAGTGGCGGTATCATGACCCAGTGCCGCATGTCCGTTTACTTGGACGCGCTAGAATAAATTAGCACATTGAGTGCTCGAACGCGCCCGGACATCACTTTCGTTTCCAGGGCTGGCGTCTCCTCAATGCGCTAACCGCGGGGACACGAACGCCTGCGAAACGGAGGCACATTAGCCCCGCATATCGCTGCAATTCACTGAACAAAAATGAAGAAGACGCAGACATTCCCCTTGTGCTTCTCATTATCTCTCTCAAGTTTTATTCATATATTCAAGCAACAAATTCCACAAACTACACACGTCGTGTCAAATAATTTTCGCAGTGTCACGTGCTACTGCTGTCGACGTCAGTGCACAGCCGTCTACGTAGAGGACCATCGTCACAGCACTGCCGTCTACGTAGGGCCATTCCGCCGTGTACGTCATCCCCTCATTCTCTACGCGCGAGCACGCGAAAGGAAGGGCAAGCAGCGTTCAGCTTGAAATTTGACCCATTTCCGCGGCGCGTAGCGTTGCAAATTTTGGCAGACGTGATCGTGAACGCTCAGTGTATCAATTGCGCTCGTCAGCTAAAAATTCTCAAACCTGGTGAGGGGCCCTTTAACACACTGCCAGGTGGCGACCTTACCGCTAGCGTCGGCCTCGCTCATAGCATGCTCTCCGACGCGAGAGTTCTTAGCGTTCCCAACTTACGCTCGCCCCCCGAAAAATCGCAGCTGGCCAAAGGGGAAGACGCGACGCGCGATAAGTGATAAGTGGTTATGAAAGGAAAGTGGAAGAGAAAAGTGCCGGCTCATAAGTGTCTCTCTTAACTGAGGTCACCTCAACGAGCCGGCACGGGGGAGAGGGGAATGGGGAGGGAAAGGACAGGAGAAGAGAAAAGTGGGAGAGCATGTAATTTAGGAGCGGGCGAACGCCCGCGTGATGCCTCCGCGCCGAGCGTTGCGTATCCCTCTGGTCGGGCAGTAGTGTTAAATGAGCCCTCCAACACTTTTCAAGACCTTATTGTTTTACATATTTTACTAGCGGGTTGTGTAGACTGAAGGCTGAAGAAATTAGTGCAGCAAAAACGGCAGTGATAGGGGCACGCATCCCGAAGTTATTCAGCCTAGAAAATTCAAAATACAATAAAATGGACGCCTGCCCTCAACTTGATTTTTGGCGGGGTCACCTGACCACGTTTCGCTCGCCCTATGACGTCAGATGACTCGCCAATGAAATGAACTGAAAGCTCTTACGTACCGGAAGCTTGCATGCCATATTGCCCGTTAATTCCAAACGCTGTTGCGAAGGTAACAAAAAATGTGGTGCTTGAAGAGTGAACCGCACCTGCGAAACAAGGAAGCTCGCGAACGCCTCTATAATTTTTTGTAGTTTTAGTGATCTATCTTGTTGCGACGGCGTCTCTGTCAACGCTCTTACATTCAGTTTCTTCAAACAACGGCGCCTGGAGCGTTCGCGGCGCGTTTCCTCCAGTACCGTGGCGTTCTGCGCATTCTTTCGCGGCGCTGCAGTTTTCAAGTTGAAAAGTTCGGAGAGCTTTAGTCTATTCCGCGTTCAGTGAAAAAGTACGCTAAAGAAAAAAAAAAGAAATGCAATAATATTCTTTATTTTGATGCAATGCCGCAATTACATCTAACATTACATTTATCCAATCACAGGCCTGCGCCATTCATCGTCATTTCCACCCGCAATAGTTCTGGCGAGCGCCACTACGTGTTGATGCGGTCAGCACCGATGTTTTGAAGCGTTAGAGGGCCCCTTTAATAACTCTTACATGCCGCGAGTAGGTGACCTTAGCCCAAGTTCGGCGTCCAATCAATGACGCTCTTCTGGTGTCACTCCGCTTTCTCTGATTCCGCTCTCACCGTACAGCTACCACAAGCATCTATGACCACAAGGGTTTGTTTAATCATTGATCATGAACGTTATTCGTAGCGATATAGATGTGCCACCAAATGTCAACGTAGATGCATCCACGTTAAACGGTGCTATAACTGTCAAACACCAATAGACGCTGTGCAAGCTTTCTTATATCAATGTACATTAAACATTCAACTATTTCTGTAAGGACACGTTTCACTTTCGTGTTATACCGATTCCTATGACGGAGGGATCAACCACGTTTTTTTTCTCAATATTTGCCATGAGAAACTGGGATAAATGCAAGTACAATACCGATGACATGTATAAGATTTAAGCGGAAAGCCCCGTGTGAATGCGACACTTAAAGAGCCAGAAAACAGGCTTCGACTTTTTAACGCGATAGCGTTAAAGAGCTCGTTTCGCAGGAATTCCGGCGTCGGTGTCGGCGTCCGCGTCGGCGTCGTTGGTTGTGAGCGAAAAATAATCATCTTGTCCGTGAGCGAAAAATCATCTTGTCCGTGACCGAAAAATCGAGAAAGATGCAAATAGAATAAATAATAAAAATTTTCGGGTCCGAGTGAGGATCGAACCCGGGTCGTCTGCGTGGCAAGCAGGTGTTCTACCACACAGCATGCCTCTGCTTGGATATACTGTGAAAATAACTTCCTCTGCTTGGAAATGCAGTGAAAATAACTTCCATGCTCCGCAAACGCAAGCGTCCTTTATATAGGCGTCGCAATATAACATGTAATATCCCAGGAATATTGCGTGGTACAAGCGTAAATTGCCATCGGGCGTCAGAATATGTGACTATCATAACGATTCCATAGTTTAAAGCCAGCCACCCATTACAAACGGCACACACCTTACTGCGCGTATTTCCTTAACACCACGTAGTGGGTACATAGCAAGTATGCACTAAGTGGTTGAAGTAGGCACTCGGGACAGGATATCGCTATCGCGTTCAAATCTTAGAGGCGAAGCTTAAGGGTCCCCCAATTTTTTTTACACCTCCCAAACAAGCTCGCCAATTCGTAGAGTAGACCGCGGCGATCACATTTTCCGAATATTTTTATTTATTATTTATTAGGTACCTGCATAGCCATTAGCAGGCATTACAGCAGGGGGGATATATGCATCACAAAGTTTACAGTCATTCATTTCAACACACAAAGCACGGTAAAAGTCATCATTACACTGTATTTCTACAGTATCTGACGGAAGAGCATTGCATTCGCTTGTGGTCCTACAAAAGAGTGAATAGCGAAAAGTGTCACCTTTAAAAGCAAATTCGTTAACTTTCAAGGCATGGCCCGTTCTACACGAAATATATGATGGCAGTGTGATATATTTAATTGTTCGTGTCTATGCCTGTTTTTGAATAATAAACGCTGTGAAAAAATTTGAGTCTCAGAGCCTTTCTTCTGTCTTTTAAGTCCTACCAGTGAAGTGCGCGCTTACTTTCAGTGATACTGAGGCTACTGTGGTAAATTTCCAAGACAAATCGGACAGCCCTTTTCTGAATTTTTTCTAGTAGGTCGACCAACTGACGAGTACGGGGATCCCAGCTGATACACGCGTACTCAAGTACTGAACGTACGTGAGTGAAATACAGCCGTTCCTTCCAATGACTAGGCGATTGCCCAAAATTTTGACGTAGGAAGCCCAATTTGCGTGCTGCCTTATCCTGTACATGCCTATTCCACCTTAAATCCGAGGTAAGTAAAGTACCTAAGTATTTGCATTCCCTAACCTTACGTAAAGTAACGTTATTTAATTTGAACTCAAATGCCTATGTGTTTCCTTGTAAAGGTGATGTTTAAACACTTCGAAACATTTAACGGCATTTCCCATTTCGAGCACCAGGTTGAAAATTTATCTGAATCACTCTGAAGGGCATGACAATCAGAATCACTATGGAGAACTCTATACACCACGCAGTCATCTGCAAACATCCTGAAAGACGACGGAATGCCGCTAGTGATATCATTTATATACAATAAATATAAGAGAGGGCCCAAGACAGAGCCTTGGGTTACTCCAGAGGTCACTGCAGCGATTTCAGAGGATATACCGTTGAGAACCCACAGACTATTGTCTATGTGAAAGATATTCCGTTATCCATGTTTTTTGTTCAGTTTGTAGGCGTGTAACGTGCTGACAAGTAGGTCATGTACCACAACGTCAAACGCTTTACGGAAGTCTAGAAAGATACAATCAATTGCTTGCATTTTCTCTATTGCTAAGGCCAAATCATGGGTGAATTCTATTAGCTGCGTACTACAAGAAAAACCTTGCCTAAAGCCGTGTTGGCTTGCATGTAATAAATTGTGCGTAACAAGATGCGCCATAATACAACTATATATAACGTGTTCCATTGCTTTGCAAGTAATACTGGTCAAGGACACTGGCCTGTAGTTCTCAACGCAGTTTTTAGGTCCACTTTTGTACACAGGCACGACATTTTCTAATTTCCAGTCAGTAGGCACGGCACCCGTATCTAGACAGTTTTGGAAAAGACGGCAAAAATACAGGCATAAAGAATCACAGCAACTACTCAGCATTGCTGCTGATATATCATCTGGCCCAGTTGTCTTTCTGGGATAAATATTCGCCAAGAGCTTAGAGACACCTTCCAAGACAAACTCAACTTGCGGCATTGCTTCATTACACAACGAAAAACCCAAACTTAAAACCCGAGCCTGACGATCACTAAATACAGAAAAGTAACTACTAAATACTTCAACTTTGCGCTTGTCATCATCGATAACGTCGCCTGCGTATTCAAGAAGAGGAACGGTGTTATCGTTCTTACCATTACGCCGTATGTACTTCCAAAATTCTTTTGGATCTTTTACCAATCGTTCCCCAAGCTGCGCGAAATAGGTTTTCTTAGTCGATTTGGTTAAAATTTCGAAATCTAACTTCAGCCTCTTTAGTTCTGGTAAGTTTTCCGGGGACCTGCATTCTTTATACTTTAAGTACGCCCTCCGCACCCTGCGCAGCAAGAGGCGCAGTTGCTGATTAAACCACGGTTTGTCCTTATCGCGTTTGGATGAAAGCATCCGCGCCGGAACGAACTTATTTCGGAGATAGAAAAGCTTTTCTTTGAGGTTCTCCCATAAATGCTCAACGCTCAAATCATCCGCTAATGTATTGAACGTTGGGAAGTACGAATGTAACGACTGATTTATAGAGCGGTAATCACCTTTACTATGTAAGAATACTTTTCTCGGTGGTTTTTTCATTACAGATGAATTTTTAACTTTGACATCACCTACAACAATGTTATGGTCACTCAAACCAGGTAGAGCATGGACATCTCATACAATACCCGGACCATTACAGAATAACTATTTGCTTACATTGCCGGAGACAGGGTTGCCGTTGGTGGCTACTTTGCGCCAAATTGGCTACTTCCGACCCTGTCTGGCTACCTTCTGGCTACTTTGAAGTTCTATTATGGCGCATTTTCTGGCCATTTCTCCGTATTATTTGAAGATAAAACAGCAAACAAGTCTAAAGAATAACCACTGTTTGCAAGCTTCTCTATCGTGTTGGCCTATGCGCGCACAAGTGCTTGCCCCGCTAGCGGGCTAGTGCCATCGAGGCACCCAACGGGCATCCCTACATTTGAGAAAACGGGGGGATACGCGCATGTAAGGAAACGCGTGGCTATGTAACATAGTGATGACGCCAGATTGTGATGGTGAAACACAGCGCGTGAAAGTGATATCCGCAACGAAATGAAGCAGGCTGTTCATCTGCGATCAGATATTGCTATTTGAGGCTGGACTGGTATTTCTGTACCTAGTACTTCAAAAAAAAAAAAAAAAAAAAAAAAAAAAAAAAAAAAAAAAAAAAAAAGAGAGAAAGGAAGCACCTTCAACGTTTAATGTTCCTGCTGAGTCCTGGGCCCAAAATTCCTTTTTGCAAGAGCTCTATTGTAGACAAACTGGATACAGGAGCACTGAAAGTATAATAATTTATTAATTTATTTCCCACTTACCTGCGGGTTGGAGACCAAGCAACAGGGAAAAAATATTGAAGGTGAACATTTGACAGACTTCTGTCTGGTTGGGAAGCAAATAACATTGGCAAAGGGACACCAAGCAACGTATTCAATTAAAGTAATTTATTTTTACTTGAAAATGAAAAAAATCCCCATGTTTCGGGTCCAACTCGGACCCTTCTTCAGGGGTGACTGAGGGACACCAGGGAGCAACAGAGTTTAAAACGCCTGCTCCTCAAGTCGGGGGGTCACGCTTGTTTTCACCGACGTGCCGTGGTACGGGAGCGCACCAGCCGACCGATTCACGTTTCCACAAAAAGCCGCTTATGGAAACTGGCCTCAAAGTCGGCGACGCGGGAGTTGTCAAAGGCGATGCGGTGATCGTTGACCTCGCTGTGCTCGGCCAGTGCGCTCCTTTGTCGGTCGAACATGCGGACGTCGTTCCGGTGCTGTCGCGCCAGGAAAGTTTTTCGTCTCGCCCACGTACGACGTGCCAGAATCCGCACAAGGGATACCGTGTACCACTCCTTGCGCTTTCTCTATGGTGGTCTGTCCGAGCGTAGAGCTTGGCTTATGCGCCACTTTTATTCCCTGCTTCGAGAGAACACGTGCGAGCGCTTCGCTGGTGCCCTGGACGTAGGGAATGCAGACGCGGACATGCTTTGTGCTCTTTATGCTCTTATTGTGCTCTTTGTGCTCCGTTTTTGCTTATCTAAAATCATATAGTTTACTGCTGAATACTAACAACTCTATACATAATATTGTCACGGACAAAGAGACACAAGATCTTTTGGTCGGCACGACTCGTATATTTTTCGAAAACCTCTTCGTCGTCTTCTTCGGTGAACACATCCAACAGCTTTTAGTTTTGTCAGGGTCGTGGCATTACTCCTCTCCCTAAAAAGCATCGTCTCGATGCTTAACTACGATATACAGTGAAGACTACGACATGAAGAGACTCAAACAAAAAGGTAGGAGGCGAGTGACGCGCAGAGCTCTGCAGTCAGCGGGAATAGTACGGCTTTAACCGTGAGACGTGGACGACGTCCGATTGTCGCGGACGTCGAGAACGGCGGGTGGTACCTTCGCTCTCAGGAAGTACCTCGTATGTAACGTCACTGAGTCGTTGCACAATCCTATAAGGACCAAAGTAGCGGCGCAAGTGTTTCTCTGAACGACCACGCTGGCGGGTTGGTGTCCACACCCATACTCTTTCGCCTCGTTGGTATGTGACGTCTCGACGGCGAAGGTTGTACCGGCGGGCGTCGTTGTGTTGATAGCGGATACGCATCCGTGCGAGCTGGCGTGCTTCTTCGGCGCGTCGAGCGAATCCGGCAGAATCACTGGTAATGTTAGAACAGTGAGTGGGTAAAAGCATAGCGTCCAATGTTGTCACAGCTTCTCGGCCATGCAGCAAGCGGAGAGGGGTAAAGCCAGTAGTTTCTTGCACGGCGGTGTTATATGCGAATGTGACGTATGGAAGGACATCGTCCCAATTTTTGTGGTCAACGTCAACATACATGGAAATCATATCAGCTAGAGTCTTGTTTAGCCGTTCTGTGAGCCCATTCGTTTGGGGATGGTAAGCAGTGGCTTTGCGGTGAATGGTACCACTGAGCTGCATGATGTCTTCTGTCAGCTGAGCTGTAAATGATGTGCCCCTGTCGGTTATAACTACTGTCGGAGCACCGTGGCGGAGTACGATGCTATGCACAAAGAAGGTCGCGACATCATTAGCGGTGCCTCGTGGGAGAGCTCGGGTTTCAATGTAACGCGTAAGATAGCGCGTAGCAACAGCTATCCAGCGGTTACCAGCTCTGGACGTCGGGAATGGCCCAAGCAAATTGATGCCAACTTGTTGAAAATGAATCAGTGGGGGGAACAACGGGCTGTAGCAGTCCGGCAGGACGGACGGGTGGTGTCTTCCGTCTCTGACAGTCACGGCACGTCCTAACATATTGCTTCACGTCATGATGAAGGTTAGGCCAGAAGTACCTTTGGCGTATGCGCGATAGAGTCCGTGTGAAGCCTAAATGGCCCGACGATGGCTCGTCATGAGAGGCACGTAAAATGTCGTCTCGCAGTATGGACGGCACAACAAGAAGGTAGGCGGCTGCGGTCGAGTGAAAAGCCTTTATAGGGGACGCCATCGCGAAGGCAAAACGATGATAATGTACGGGCGAAATTCCAAGGTGGCTCCGATGTAAGGCCCTCTAGGTAGTCGATGAGTGGCCGGAGTTCCGAATCGTCGCGCTGTTGTTTGCTCACGTCGGACGCCGTGAGGACGGAAAGGAATGCGCCTTCTTCATCAACGTCGACTTGCGACGGTTGAAGTGGAGCACGCGACAAGCAGTCGGCGTCGCTGTGCTTACGCCCGGATTTGAACACGATCGCCATGTCGTACTCTTGCAAACGGAGGCTCCAGCGTGCAAGACGGCCAGATGGATCCTTGAGATTAGCGAGCCAGCACAACGAGTGGTGGTCTGTGACAACTCGAAATGGTCGGCCGTACAGATATGGTCGAAACTCGGCGATTGCCCATACTACTGCCAAGCATTCCTTCTCCGTAGTGGAGTAGTTCGTTTCTGCCGACGACAAAGTGCGGCTTGCGTATATAGGCGATAACGCGCTCAGCTCCGTCTTGCCACTGAACGAGAACGGCACCAAGGCCCACGTTGCTGGCGTCCGTGCAGTGGCGTACCAACTCGTTCGCGAGTGGGGGGGCGCAAGCCTTCGCCCTCCGTTTGTGTGTGTATATATATATATATATATATATATATATATATATATATATATATATAGAGAGAGAGAGAGAGAGAGAGAGAGAGGGAGAGAGACGAGACGAGAGAACTTCATTCGCATTCAACTTGATGTGATTTTTCATATACAGTACAGATGTAGAATATGGTTAGCCCGTTTAATAACATTATACAAAAAGCACGGTCAGTTTTACGTAGCATACACTGCGAAGACCATATACAGGGTGTTTCAAGAAATGTGTTCACTATTTTTAAAAAATCAGGAAAATGCGGTATTTGCTCGCCGTCTTCACAATTGCTTTTTGTGTAGCGGCAGGCATCTTAAGATGGTTGACGACATGATTGGGGACAGTAATTAAGAAAGTTAAATTAATTAAATTTGCAATTAGAGCCGTTAAGTTGTTAATCCCAATGGGAGAATTGAAGTCCTTCATGCGAAGAACCCATGTCAGCTTTGAGATTTCGAAAAAAGCGGCCTCTAGGAATAATTGCGAAGTAATGAAGTTCTCCCAAATTCAGCGGCGGAACCGAAACCGAAACGCAGAAGAGCGCAACTGCCACATTCGTCCGAGACGTCCACAATGAGTGAACGTCATTATATCAACCATCAACCGACTTTTTGGTGTGAGTGTGGGCTGCGCTTGCAGTAGTAGCACGCATGACGTACATACGTTAACGAACGGGGAAGAACTGCACCTCTGTAACCGTTGTCTTGAACAGTGACGTCATTCTAGTCGTCTGCTTGTTGCGCTCATCGGTGCTTGGGTTTCGGTTTCGCCATTGAATTTGCCTGAATGCCATTACGCCACAATATTTAATAGAGGTCCCTTTTTCGAAATCTCAAAGCTGAAATGGGTTCTTCGCATGAAAGACTTCAATACTCCCATTGGACTTAACCACCTAACTCCGCTAATTAAAAAAGTTAATTATTTTAACTTTCTTAATTCCTGTCGCAAATCATGTCTTCAACCATCTTAAGATGCCTGCCGCTACAGAAAAATAAATTGTGAAGACAGGGAGCAAATACCGCATTTTGCTGATTTTTTTAAAATAGTGGACACATTTCTTGAAACACCCTGTATATATGTGTGTTATGCATGTAATAGTATTAAAATCAACGTTTTTTATACATTACCTACACAAGTTTATGCATGAATACAATATATCGAGGTCTGCCTTCCCAGTAGTAGAGGTTTGTTTCGTTCAATTGAATTTCGTTAACGCCAGGAGCTGCTCATGAATAATTGCTTGTTTTTAATGTAGGTGGCTTTGAATGCACATTTCCTTTTCCGTAATTAGTATTACACTTTCTTGCACATATTCAGGTTTCCGCATGTTATATTTTGTGTTGTTTGATCCCAGTAGTAGTCTTTTCGCGCATTGTTGGTATTACTATTATTTGATTACTATTATTTCTAAGTTCTCAACCACAAGTATTTTTTAAGTGAGAATTTGTAGTATTAGGAGCGTAGAACATTCCTTATACTCATCGTATTTGCAACATTGCTTGGAGGGCCCTCCCGCCCCTCCAAGTATACATACGCCTGGGCAAGCGGTGTAAGAACAAATTTTATTCGATAAAAGGGTGGTCATTATGGCGTTAAAATATTCCGCATTGCTGCCATGCGCATTGGTCGTTAGCTGTTCATGACTGGTCGAAGTTTTCTCGATCATGCACACAGCATCTGCTTGTAACGCGATGCAACAAATGATCCCAATATGGTCCATCGCGCAATGACCGCTCATGCACGACTACATAAAAAAATAAGAAAATAAATTATATACAATACGGCTTACTTTTTTTACCATAGGTTCTTCGCCATTCGTAAAAAATTTTCGGTGTGTCATAAAATTGCGTGCGCCGCTACGCGATGTCACAAATCTGTGAAACCTGGCGGTGTTAAAATGACATGTGCACACTAAACAGCCCACTAATATGCTGAACAATACCTAGACACTTTTTCAGTAGGTGGGCAACGTCTCATTATGAATGTAATTCAAGAAGGCTGCCCGCCGATCACATTGACAATGGCTACTTGTTGCAGCTGGTGAGACGGATTCATATGAGTATAAAAAATATTTTCAGTTGTAGTATAATGATGGTGAACAGTTTGAGAACGTATTCAACTCTGTGAAGTCATCCTTGCTGAGAGAGAGAGAAAAAAGGGAGAAAGATAAATAAACAGCGCTTCGCGTCTGTGCTTCTTTGCCACCCGAATAGTATTTTGCCCTGTACAAGTCAATTCGAGATGACTCGAGACCAACTAGCCCGGCTGTCAATGCAGTTTCTGTAGTCCAGAAAACCGGGGACCTTGAGCATTTCCCTGGTCCAGAATATCAAGTTGCGGGAGAAGCATGAAAGGTGGGCTTCTAGATGTACTCGAGTCCACTGCCTTATTCCTCGCCTTGTTCCAAGCCGGTGCTATCGCTGCAAGCTACCGTGTTATAAGCAAGGCGAACAAATTAATCAGAAACTAAAGGGGAAACCTTCTTTAGCTCCCCCCAATGCGGCCCAATCAAAACACTCAACACTTCTCCACCCTTATCGACAGATAGAAAACTCGATATATAGAAGTAGTAATGCTATTTCTTTCCGATGAAAGAAAGTTAATTTGCTCAAAAAAGAAGAGCGTTTGATCAGTCCTTGGAAAGTTTACTGGTTCCTGCCCGTATTTGCGTCGACAATTATATAAGTTCCACGCCAGGCAGAGTAGAATAAAGTCATGACAGAATGCTCTAACGTTATAGAGCCCCTACTCAGCGATAACCCTTTCTGCAGTGCTGTAGCGCACAGCATGCAAGCGTCGCATAGGCGGCCCTCACCGCAGAGAGCCTACAGTGCGTGGTCGCGATACACGGAAGCCAATTTCCACAGCAGACGCGTAAGAATTTTTTTTATATAATGAAATGATTGCTGTGTGGAAGTAAAACGTCTGAGTAATGATTTCCCGGTGTCCGGCCGAAAGTAACCACAGTCGAAAGTGGGGGGCTCCGCCCCCCCTAACTTTTTCTCAGTGGGGGGGCTGGCGCCCCCCTTGCCCCCCGGTAGATACGCCTATGCGTCCGTGTGCAGCTCAGTGTCACAGTCTTGGTCAAAGTGCCCCAGAATCGGAGGTGTTTGCAAGCGTTTCTGTAGTTCGGAGAAGGCAAATTGTTGCTCCTGCTCCCTAACGAATGGGACTTCGTCCTTTGTAAGCCGGTGTAGAGGTTCGGCTATCTTTGAAAAGTTAGCCACAAAGCTTCTGTAATATGCGCAATGTCCCAGAAAGCGTCGGAGTTCGCGTTTGTTCGTCGGTATTGAAAAGGAAGCAACGGCAAGTGTCTTGTCGGGGTCTGGTCGAATTCCGTCGTAGCTGACGACATGGCCTAAAAATTTGAGCTGATCGTACCCGAAATGGCATTTTCCCGGCTTTAAAGACAAACCAGTGGCACGTATTGCGTCAAGAACGGCTTGTAGGCGTTGGAGATGCTGGTAGGGGTGTGTGAATATTCGATAATTTCGAATAACGAATCGAATAGCATTCTATTCGATTCGAGTATCGAATCGAATAGAAGATATCCGAAATACCGAATATTTCTCGAATAGTTTTCGAATAATCAGCACCGACGGGAAAACCCCGAAGCAAACAAAACCTTGGAACAGCTAAAGGTCATCTTTTTTCATTTAGTCAGTAAAATACCAATATGCATGCAGCCCAAGCTTTTATGACACTGCCGAGGCTATCATCATTAGCCTACTAATATGAATGCGTTTTTTTCTGAAAGCTCCACTCTTATGTTGAATTCCAATGGCGGAGTCGGAGCAAGTTTTTCTGCTCCTTTTGGAGCAAGTGAGTTCCAATGGCAGAGTGAGGGCAGGAGTCAAGAATTCCAATGAGGGAGTCGGAGTGGATTCAGAGCGCGAGTCACCCGTGGAGCAGGAAAAGCTGCTCCGTCGAAATCGGCGGAGTGGACCGGAACTCGGCGTGACGTACTTCATTTTACACGTTTGCCTGCTTGTGGGCGCCGCCGGTAAAGTCGCTTGTAGAGTTACTGTATATGCTACCTTTACCTAAAGGTAGCATATGCAGTAACTCTAGTCGCTTGTTTTGGTGGTAATGGCGGACGACGTGGACTGGATAGCGACTGGATAGCGACAGCTCAGAGTCAGAAAAGTTCCCGCATGAGATTCATCGGATAGTGACAGCGACGTTGAAACTACTGCGTACGAGCGAGAATTTTCGACAGCCGAATGGAATAACTGTATCCAAGGTACTCTGGGCAATTCGTCACTCGAAAAATAGACCTTCCGCTTCCTCCTTGCTCCAGCGACACGTGCTGTGTTCCAATAGCGGATCTGGAAGCGTTGCTCTACGCCAGAGTCGAGTGCTCGCTCGCAGAGTCCGTCGGCTGCTCCGACTCTGCCATTGGAATTCAACATTAGTTTTAACTATGCTGCAGCGGTTACGCATTAATCAGTCGCTGTCTTCATCTTGTAACAACTGAAGGTGGGGACTACGGCTGGATTCAGATTCATGAATGACTACAGACGCAAGAGTTGTGTTTGCGTAAATCGTTATTGCAGGTACAGCTTTCAACACTGATCTTTACATGTTCTTTTTGCCGAGGTCCACGTTGTGATGACAGGGTTATCTGTTTCATTACATAATTAGCTGTATGCGTGGTCTTCGGTTCAAAATTGTTTAAATTGTATGTCTCAACTTTATTTAAAATCTGGCGACAAAGTATCGACTGAGTGCTATAGCACATGGTGTATTTCAACCTATAGTTACAAAATATTTTGAAGGCTCTGGCCGCTGCTGTATACGAGCTTACCTAAGTTTTCACGATTGTGGTATTCTTTCGGGAAAGTTTGTGAATATCTGTTTCAAATAAAGTGCGGAGTTCTAGGCCTGTTTTGAAGACGGTTGTCTTGCTATTCGGAAACTGTTCCAAGAGTATTCAATTAGTATTCGTATTCGATTCGGTGTCATCATTATTCGATTCGTATTCGATTCGGTTGTGAAATTCACTATTTGCACAGCCCTGATAATATGTATCACTTCTTTTTTCCGTTTGGTTACAAATTCGGCGCTAAAATTAAATGGCATGGCTACTTTCGCTAGTTTTAGCTTGAGCTTTGGCTCCTTTTCAAATCTACCCAACGGCAACCCTGGCCGGAGACCTCTACTCCAAGAAATCATTCGATTTATTTCAAAGCAATTGCTTTTTTAAAAAAAACATTTGGCTTTTGTTCATTTTGCAATTTCCACGATAGCAGCCTACAACTAAAGTACAGAGTAGACCGGGTGCTATGCAGAGTTGCGGGATAATTTCAACGCTTCCTTGCGAATGTCTTCCCACAGCTTCATAAACGATGCATTGTCCCCTTCTTCCTGTATTTTCTTTTTCGAAGCGGGCAAGTAGGTCGGGCGTAAAGTATTCTTTCCATCCTCCCACCTTGGCTTCTTTGACCAATGCGTACTTTGTTCTGTCTCCACAGTAGCCGTCCTTGCTCGTAATGGTCTTGTTAACAAATAGCTCTTTGTATACCTGCGTCTCATTCGCGCTGAGATCGAGCACGATGACTTTTCTCATGTGTTCTGGTTTCGACAATTCGACGATGTTCTCGAGCATCTGTGAGTCATTCCGGAGGACTTCGCCGTAGCTCTCACCCAGAAAGCTAGCCAGTCTTAGTACTTCGCCTTTGGTGTCCCTCTTCAGGTCCTCGTAGGTCACGAAGAACGCGTTCTGCTGCTCCTTGAGGGCGTAACCTGACGCCACGTGGTCGAAGTAGCTCCCGTAACCCAAGTCGCCCTCTATGAAAGGTTCGAAGAACTCTTCGAAGGTTCCATCTTCGAACTTCGAGTTGCTGAGATCTTTGGTCATGCGGAACTGCGACACGCAAACGTCCCACGGGTTTCGGGCTACGTAGATGTACTTGGCCTGCTCGTTCATCGCGTCTCGACTCAACGGCAAATGCGTCATGAACAGTCTGACGGGCATAGGTGACACCCACCCTTCGGTGTCCAAATATTCTATTGCCCGGAAGTTTCGAGCGAGTGCATCGTAGGATGTTATGAGTTTTCCCCCGTTCAGGATGAGCTGCGTTATGTACTGAATCCAGTGAGTCCCGCTCTTGGGATAAGTACTCTGCACAACATCCCCCCTGGCAGCGCGAAAAGAGAGGCCTTTCCGAAAGAGCTCTGGGATGACCATCGGACACCTTGGCACACCGTCGATGACTTGCCGGTAGGGCCTCCGACCTGGCATGGCCATTATGTCGCGAGCGTGGTCTGTAACCTGGAAAATAAGCAGACTGTTTTAAAAGTGGCTACCGATAGTCATGCTCAGCTATTTGCAATGTCCGTAGACTGTCGCGCCTCCAATTGGAATTCAGAAACGTCCTCTCGAGGAGGGTCAGTATACGACACAATGACAGCACTTCAGCACTTCGCAGTCTCTCCGTTGTTCGGCTGTGCTAGCCTCAGTGGTAACGCGTTAGCAAGAAACGAACACTACGACTTTGCATGTTTCCTGCATCATTAAACAAAGCGGGCCCTCCGTGACACGATAAATCTGATTCCACCTTGCGAGACGCGAAGTTTTCGTGAGAATACGTGGCAACTCGCGCTTTCAAGATAGCCCACAGCGTACACATATCAGCTTCGCGAGGTTTTTTTGTTGCCACGTAGGTTAGTTAAATGTTATCGTCTGACCTTTTCAGTTGAAAGTCACGTTGTTTTACTTGCATGCAGCATTCGTCAGTGCTTTCGCAGTGCATGAATCCTACAACATTGTACGCGAGAAGATGCGCGTGCTCGCGATTTGCTCTTTTATAACTGAGCACTCTCAAATTGGCCAGCGCTGCGCCGCTTGTATTTGTACGTTTGTTGATGGGTGGCAGCACACTGCAAGCGATTTGCTTGTTGACCGGTTTCTCCGCGCCTACATAACGTGGTGACGCGGAGTGGTCGAACTGTACTTCACCGGTACATTGTTCGACAAATTTTCGCAACGTCGAAGAATTCGACATTGCGAAAAGCATACGCGTGTAGTCTTTTCGATATTATTCATGTTTCGATCTTGCTGATCGAAACTGCAACATCCGAATGCAGTGAATTGCTCACGGCTAGAGTCTGAGCATGGCTGTGACACAAGCGCTACTGCATGGGCTGTTAAATGATTGTGTTCCGTTGAAGAAGCAACTCCGTGTTCCTGACTGCGCAAGTAATGACGGCATCGTAATATGTTTGCAAACCATCACTAGACGTTAAACATCCGGTCCCGCGCAGCAGCGATGGCGCTACTCGCTAGCGGCCTATATCGGCCTACTGCTGCGGCAAATCCGTCAGGCAGGGTCGGTACATACTACCTCGGGGTGCCGTTCAATTCATACGTCAATTTTAGTTGATGCAGTTTTCTGTAGCACGCACATGATTTCGCAAGGCACCATTCATGCACGGTAACGGAGCTGAAGTATAACCTTTCATACCGCGGCAAATAATTAGGTGGCGTGCTTGCACGGTTTGGGAAGTCTTTTGGTCTGACATACATTTCAGTGCAGCTCACGACTTCATTCGGTGAAAGGCCCTACGTCCGCACGTCCTATCTGTTCCTATGCTAACAAACGGGTTGATCCTCCTCCGGGCGCCATCTTGAATCGCACAGCGCGCCACCTATAGTTCGCGGGCACTGAGAATACCTTTGTGTACGGTGAAATAGTTCGCTAATAAGAAACGTCAGAGTATTGTGGTGGTTTTTACAACCGGCTACTGACTACAGCAGGGGTCTCAAACTCACCTCAGCCAGCGGGCCGCAGTCACACAATTTGGTCCCGCATGGGTGGAGGGGGGGGTTGCAGTGAAGAAGGTAAGAACGGGGGAGGGGAGGAGGAATTTCGTACAAATTGTCAGCAAACGTTGCGATTTAAAGGAAAACCTTTCCCATATCACTATGCGGGTCATTTATGAAGGAGATTTGGTGCCAGGATTTTATCAGCACATCCATACCGATCTCCAAAATCACCAAAAGCTGCTCGCCGATTCGGGAACATAGGTTTTGTTTCACGGTTACGCTTCGAGACAGGGTGACCACATGGGGTACCTCACTAAAACAATGCTTTAGACTTGTGTAGTTCACGAAGAATTATCTGTGAACACACACACACACACAAACATACGCACACACACAGGCGCTCACGCACACACACACAGACACACACGCACGCACTCACGCACACACACGCAAGCGCGCGCACACTCATACATGCACGCACGCACGCGCGCACACACACACGCACACACACATACACACGCACGCGCGCACGCATGCATATACACACACAGACACACACGCACGCACACACAAACACGGACGCACGCGTACACACACAAAATGAAAATGAAAAAAGAGCTGCTATCGCAACAGAAAGGGAATCTGCCTAGGACAGTCGAGGACACTTGTACTTGGCGGCGCATAGCACGCCTGCGCGTAATGTGGATCATTTCTCTGATATGCTCCGTTGTATGGTGCTGTTTGCTTAAAGATTACTGAAGGAAACGGCGTATCAGAAGTTGAAGGGAACAGCGTGTAAGACGGCGTTCACAGTTCAGGGTGTTTTGTGCGCTTGCGCACAGTTGGCAGATCTCGTTACTGTAAACGAGAATGTTAAAAGCTACCATATCCCGCGCTCTGCGCTCGCGTGATGTTGTTAAAAAATTGCAAGGGTGTTCATTAATGCTGGCGTTTTATGTGCCGAAACCATGACACCATCAAAAGACACGCCTTACACTGTAAAAGAAAATTACGCCCAGGTGGGAGTAAAACTCTTGTCCTCTAGCGACCCCCCGGTTCGGAGTAATTTTTACTCCGGACCTCCGGAGCAAAGTTGTTACTTGCGGGGCACAGCCAGAGTACTTTTCACTGATATTTCACTCCGGCCGACCGGAGTGATTGCGTGGCGCCGCCGGAGCACCTTTTACCGGCATTTCGCTGCGGCTGGCCGGAGGGACTGCGGGGCACCTCCGGAGTATTTTTCGCAGTTCTTTTCACTTCGGCTATCCGGAGTTTTCGCGTGGCACCTCCGGAGTATTTTACGAATGTCCTTACTTCGTCCGAACGGAATTTCAGTGGGATGGATCGCGAGTATTCTTTTTTAATTCTTTGCTCCGCTGTTAGTTTGTTTATTCTGTGCTGATCGTGTCACGCGTTGGTTAGATGAAGGAATTCTCATGCAAACACTGCAGAGTTACTGTGTATTTTTTTTCACAGAGCTCTAGCAGATGAAAATCAGGAGAATACTTGAGTTCTTATTACTTGATTTATTCAAAATATGCTGCAGTTTGTGGCTGATGACCCAACATTTGGGAAAAGAAGACAGGAAGAAACAAATATACAAAAAGCCACCAAAAAACAACACAAGACGACAGATCACATGAAATCAGCAGCACTCGAGTTTTAAGCGCAGCGCGTTGAAATGAAGTCCAGAATGCCGTAAAACGATGCACAACAAACGAAGAAAGCGTAGCCGCCGGGAACCATCTCCGAAGGACCACCCATCACATTCATTGACGACGCAAGGGTTCAGCTGATTGTTTCCTGCATAATTTATCAAAAACATAATACATGAGAACTGCAAATAGGGGCTTTTAGCTTGTACGTATACTTTTTAACGTTACCGTGTTACCGGAATACCGGATTGCGTTTACCGTTTTACCGGAACGCATGTTTAAGAAAAGTTTTAGCACACAATACGTAAACGTTTACGTACTTACGTAAACGTATACCTTTACGTTTGCGCAAACCACCAAATTGCGATGATAACTGCATTTAAACTATATTTAATTTAGATAAGATTGAATCACTACTGCGGCAAAATCATCAAAAAGGTTTTTTAGCGTGTAAGGTATCCGAATGTACGCGAAGGAGTATAATACCGGTGTCACACGGGCGTTTGGAAGGCGTTTGAACCGACGGTCTATTGACTCAACTGTCAAGCACGAGCTGCCACACGGGCGATTTCGAAGGCCGTCGAATCAATAGTCTATCGAGTCAACGGAGCACTCAACCCGTCCGTTGAAACTTCGATGGCTATTGAGCGACGGAAGCGGAAACAGCGCAAACGTGCACTCTCGTTCACAGCGTGCCCATACCCACGATTAGAAAAAGAAAAATTGCACCATTATGTTTTAAAGGTAGCATGCGTGGGCGTAATAAGTTATTTAATAAAGTAATTTTGCCATTTCGAAAGTACGAACTGCTCATATTCTCGACAACAGCAACGTGCTGAGTCGCCGTGCTTGTTATCGTTATCACGTTATCGCCAGTCTGTCTCCGCCGCCATATTGCTCGCAGCTTTTTTTTTTCCTGAGGAGGTATTTGCCTTTCGCTTCTTTTTTTCTTCATCTGCGCGTGTTCATTTTGCTTCGAAGTTTTTTATTTATTATTCGCAGTTGTGCAGTGCTTTTTTTCTTTTGCGTGTGTGTGTGGGGCATTCAATTCTAGGACGTGATTTTTTTTTCGTTGGCGTTGCTGTTTTTGTGTGTGCTTTGTGGGGAATGGCAAACGCGCCGCCGCCAAAAAAAGGAAAAAAAAAAACACGCCAGCTTTGAAAACGGAAATGAAGATTTGCAGCGCCACACAATTTTTGCGAGAAACACCTGAACTACTCAACGGCCGTTGAAAACTGCCGTGTAGCAGCGTGACAACTCTATCGAGTCGATGGAGCTGCGGCGTTTCGACAGCCGTCGACTCGAGGGCCTTTCAAAAGTGCCCGTGTGACACAGGTATAAAACGTATAAAATACCAGGTTACCGACGACGATGGTGTCGACATCTTGTGACGATTTGTGCAACCACAGTCATGGACACGTTTGTTTTCGCTGAGTGTTTTTGAGGGAAGAAATGATTTAAAAGGCAACTCATTCGTAGTTATGCCACTGCAAGGCATTCACATCAGAGGTAGAATGCACGATGTTTCTGCAATACCAATTCTGTGCTTGCCTGGTTCATATTAGCCCTAGAGTTACTGTATATGCTACCTTTAGGTAGCAGAGTTGCGCCTCTGATAGAACTCGCCGCTCGCGCCCCCCATTCGCCAAGCGCGCTCACGTGCGCAAAAAGTATCCTTTTGAGGGAAAGCCAACTTCACGGCCGCGCGGGGACCGCCGCGCCACCACCGCTGCTCGGCTCTACTGCCGGTGCCACCTAAAGTCCCTAGATTTTTCCCTCTTCCTTAAAAAAATCTAGGGACTTTAGTGCCACCGCTATCGCCATCGCTGCCCAAGCACTCCGGCGAAGCGATACGGCTGAGTGCGGAAAGTTTTTCGTTGGTGTTGTGGTTGTGTCTTGCGTTGTCCGTTTTTAGTGAACGTCAGTGTTAGTATATAGTGCCTGTGCGGCGTAGCGCCGTGACTCAATGCTGCCCACTGGTCAACTAGCCGTTGACATAAATCGAACGGGACGGAACGATAAAATTGTGCGCGAGTGAATGCGTGAATATACACCTTACAGGTCTGTAAAAACAGTATAATTCAGTCCGGGCACTGTGCGGCATTGCATTCGAAACCTCACCGAGTGTTTACTTTATGCCACAGCTACGTAGATATGCGGAAAATTCTCGTTTGCTTGCGTTATTTGTAAAAACGGAGTGATAGTTCTAGCAATTGTTTTTTCGGGCCACCTAAGCGCTGCGTCAAAAACTACGTGAAACGAGCGATTTGCTGAACTTAATTTGTCGATAATCTCGACAAATTAAGTCGGAGTTTTCCTGTTCGCTATTTAAAACGAAAATATGACTTCTGATGGTGACTGCCATCGAACAAGCTATAGCACCATTTTAATCGGAAGTCATTATTTGTTCGAGTTCTTTTTTTTTTCTTCGAAGCCAATGTCATTCCGCCAGCGACGGGTTATGAACGAGCGAGAAAGCGCACGGAGCCGCTGGCCCGCGTCGGCTCCTACATTCGAAAGGGGTGGCTTTCCTGCATGGCATGGACGCCTCGGCGGGCAAGATGGCGGACCTATGCGCAACTCTGCTACCTAAAGGTAGCATATACAGTAACTCTAATTAGCCCCGCTAGATGGCGCCACCTATCCAGCATGTCGGGCTTGTCAGGGGTTTTAGGCCTCTCACGTTTACTGCTTCGGCTTGCTAGGCTTGCTAGGTCACTAGCTTCGGCAATCCTGCTGAAACAATTAAGGTGATCGCTCGCACTTCGGCTTATTTTGACTCGGCAATCGGCGGCTGGAGTCTCCTCAAAGCGGATATTGCGAGTAGCCACGAGCGAAGGTGGATTTGTGAGATAGAGGGCCGAAAACGTAAAGCCTATCCGGCGAGCAGTTTACGTTCCGTAAAAGTCTACGTTCCGTAAAGAAACGCGCATGCGCAGATTCCTTCCGGTATCCGGTAACACGGTAACGTAAAGATGTATATGTACAGCCGCGGCCATAGCGCTCGAGCGGCCGGCTTTGCTCTGCGGGGCGACACCTTGCGGCCGTTGCGGGCGGTGACGTGGCGTGCACAGGAGCATGCGCGGCCTAATAGACACGCAAACCTGCTCTGCACGAGTGACAACGTTGAAAGGTGGGCTTGTTTACCCGAAGACGCTCGCTCCCTCAAGGCGCTTTCGGCATATCGATTCCAAAAGATGCGTTTCGACTGATAACACGCGCCTGACTGATTCGCACGAAACGATGCACGCTTTCTGGCTATTCTAAGGTATGCGATTATATGATAACGCCACCAGCTGCGTAAATTGAGAGCCCAGACGTTGATTTTTTTGTACCACTTTTTGCCGACTCTCTGTAGTGATGGATAATAATAGTATCTATAGTCGGTGACAAGCTAAGAATAAAAAGTAAACTGTACCGCTGTCCATTTGTATCATGCGCGTCCAACTACGACCGCTCTTTATCATGACGTAACGGTTAAGACGAACCAATGTAAAGCGCAACATGGCGCCGTCCGCGACGAGAGGCGAGGTACCGCAACACCGAGACCGAGAGCCGTTGATGCGAATTTTCTGTGGTGTTTTTCTTCCAGAAGAAGCTCTTTCCTAGTGTTATCCGCTCGTACGCAGCATCATCGTCGACGGTCGTCATTCGATGCAGTAGAAGCGTGTGAATATGCCGCGTTTGAAGTGCGCCGAAGCGGCAGCTAGCAGCTCGGACGCTCTATCGCGTTCCGTCGTTTCGGCAGCGTCAAGTTGCATCACGGCGTGTGTTCCTTCCATCGCTCGGATGCACCAAGCATATCGCCTGAGTGTCACCGTAATGGCGATTGTCGCGTTCACTCGTGTGCTGTGAGTCGGAATGTGCGCGTCTGTGCTCGATTACCATCTGCAAAAGCCATAGCATTGGCGTTGCCACATGTGCGTGCGTGTGTTACTTCGAGCTCGCAACGTGGGAATCTTGGTGATCTATTGCGCAATACGCGGTGCTGTGCGTCTATGCATGGAGTATGTGCGGACGAAGCGAAAGAGAAAGAGCGACCATCATAACCCGTTAGCGCAATGCAGTGCGAAAGTAAACAAACCAGGTGTGGAGAACATGCTGTGGTGTTTGCATTATAAGGAGATAATTGTGGTCATCCGGTGCATGTGTGATTGTGACGTGTGCCCCCCAGCCCAGAATGATGTGCTAGGTTGAAGTGCCCGTCGCGTAAGTCTTCTCACGCTCGATGCACGAACGCCTTGCGTGAAAAACGCCGTGCGAGATAATCGTCTACGAAGAGCAAATGATGCGCGTTACATAATATCGCTGTGACGCAGGAACTTTCGATTGCATAGATCGCGATCGCAACTGAAGTAACTCCGCTAAAACTATCATTGAGTAAAAAAAAAAAAAAAACAGCTTTTGTTTATGATGGTGTTGCATCATACTTCACGATATCACATTAGAATTCTGCATTTGTCTAACTTGCGTTTTCTGTATTTTGTGTGTATTGTGTGCATATATTAATCAGTGATAAATTGTTTATCTTAAACTGCAGTGAACTCTCGTGAAGCTTATAGTCCGTAGTTTCTTTTAAATGCTTGCCCTTGTGATGCACGTCTTTTTTTGTATGGTCTTTTGGCTACTCAATTTTTCATTTTTACATTTTCTATTTTTCTTTTCGGTGTTCTCCTTTTTTCTCTCTCCCTGCTTGGAGGACCATGCTATAGAAGGGCATCGAAGCTTCGTAAATTTTGCCTTGATGAAGATCGGTCTCCGATTGACACGTTGGCAAATAAAAAATAGACGGTATCTTTTAGAAGCGTATCTCCTTTTCCTGTTTGTCTCACGGCAATCGAAGACAGCTTCTTCGCAATAAACACACACACACACACACACACACACACACACACACACACACACACACACACACACACACACACACACACACACACACACACACACACACACACACACACACACACACACACACACACACACACACACACACACACACACACACACACACACACACGCGCGCGCACACACACACACACACACACACACACACACACACACACACACACACACACACACACACACACACACACACACACACACACACACACACACACACACACACACACACACACACACACATATATATATATATATATATATATATATATATATATATATATATATATATATATATATATATATATATATATATATACACCTTTGCGCAGAGACACAAATACATAGAAGGTAAAACTGGGCCCCCCTGCTGTAATGCCCACCGGGGCGATGCAGGTATGTAATAAATAAATAATAAATAAATGAAAAAGTTGAACGTTCAAGGGCTGAAGGAGTCGTGGCAGCGCCAGTACAAGTTGTCGAAGCCAGAAACAATCTCACGTGAAGCTTTTAGTCACTGCCACTTCAGCCGTGTACATCACCTTGGCGTGTACTTAACGGCAACGTATCCAATGACCCGCACAGTTAAGCACCATGAGTGCCACGCGCTTTTATTTCGTTGAAGCGACGTCAAATGAAGCCTTGTCGTTCACCTCAAACACGACGACAACCACGGCAACTTCAGACGCAAATATGGTATTCACGGCAACACAAGAATCGAAATTCGCGAAGGCAATCTCGGAACACTTCGCTATTCTTCGCTTTGAGTCGTTGTTGCCATAGTTACTGCAGACAATGAAGAAAACTGGCGGCAAAATTTTCGTAAAAAAGAAAAAAAAATTGCGAGCGACCTTATTAAAATTTATTAATGTCCCTGCGTTGTTTTGAGAAACCGTAAAGAAATGGTTCCTATATATTAATTTATACGTTAAATGTGGCATTCTTTGTTTTAATACCATAGGTGCTGCGCAGAAACGTCGCCTTTGAGACGTACGTTACTTTTTCGTAGACTCTGCGATTACCGCGGCGGAGGGTGCGATTTAAACAACAGATATATTGTTAAGCTGACGCCGAACGCCGTGCGTTCACAATTTTTTTCATCTAGCTTCGCTTTCTTGATTTCAATATCAGCGCAGTTTTGGAAAATAAGGTTTATATGCATGAAAATTAATGCCATTGTTTAGGAACTACTTCGTTTGTAGCGCGGAGGCATGCAAAATATGAGCAATGCGGCCTCGAGGGTGGAGCTTATATTTATTCTTGGGTTGTCGCCGACTATAGAGTTTCACATCCCAAAACCACGATATGATGATTATGAGGGACGCCGTAGTGGATGGCTCCAAAAATTTCGACCATCTTGTGTTCTATAACGTGCACTGACATCGCACAGTACACGGGCCTCTATCAAGTCGCCTGCACTGAAATGAGATCGCCACAGTCGGGATCAAACCCGCGACCGTAGGGTCAGCAAGGAAGCACCGTAACTACATCAAACGGTCCTGATCTTCCGATGTTACCCGCTGTCGATTTCCACGAGGAGCGTCACTAATTATTCCTTCATTATTATATGCCTGAAGGACCCTATTGACAGTGCGTATAGGGCACCGGGTAGCTGCACATATTGCCCTTTGCGACATTGTGCGCCCCATAATAGCAATTGCGCGACGCTCATCCGCTGTTATCCGGGGAGCCATGGCGAAACCGAATTAGGCAAAAAGGCTTGATATGTCTGCCTCAAATACAGACAGCAGGCACGTGATATCGTCTTAACATTGACCGGTGACAATATCTGGGATGGGTGTAGAAATACTTTATTTTTTTCATGCGAAGTGCCGTGACGGAATCGCAAGCGTTATCATTCACGCGCGCCTATCCCTTGCCACCGAGCGAGGTAAGGCGGCGCGGCGCCCTTGTGTAATGCGCACAGCCGGGATAACAGGGGCGCTTAAAAGCATCATTTTTGGCGTGCGCAGGTCTGCGTGTCTATTAGGCCGCGCATGCTCCTGTGCACGCCACGTCACAGCCCGAAACGGCCGCAAGGTGTCGCCCCGCAGAGCAAAGCCGGCCGCTCGAGCGCTATACACAGACGTGGCCGCGGCTGTACAAGCTTTAGCTTGTACCCGGTGCCCTACATCAAACGATAAAAGCCCCTAATCATGCCAGAGGCACGAACACTGAGGACACTGAAGCCGCGGGTACTCATTAAATCCCACACAGTCTGCCAGTCCATGAGAACACCCAGGTTCTTAAACCGACCACGCAAAAAAGACAGCACGAGCGCTCAATATCAAGAAGCAGATCACATGTACTCCGGTGTCAGCCAGTCGCTCCATGATAAAAACACACCTCCCTGCCGCGGACAAAGTTCAAAACCGGTGAAAATTTTCCATATATTTCTAAATGGATACCTCTACTTCTGCTGACAGATTGAAAAGCATTTTTTCACTAAAATGAGCGACTTTTGGCACTCTCGAAGACAGTATCAGGAGTATCTCTCCCGATTAACTTGCTAATTTTCTAAAATAATATAGCTGATTATTACAGTCGCATTTTAGTATGTGCTCATCGTCCTACTTCCAGCATATTAGGCACTTACAGTTTGTATGCTTGCGGCCGGTTCTTAACTTCATTCTGCTTTGCAAAAGAGTCTTCGAGAGAAGTTGGCGTTGTATTTTAGATGCGAAGCAGCTTAAGGCCGAGTTCAATCCGGTTGTGGGGGTGCTGGTGGGGGTGGTGTGCGTCCTGACCACCCTTACTGCGCATGCGCAAACCGTTAAAAATACAAAAAACCTCCTCTCCCCCTCTCTCTCCTCTAGGCATTCCTCCCCGCGGCGACCACACCCCCCACTGTGCATGCGCGTCTCCCCCTCTCTTTCCTCTCCTACGCTCCCCCCTCTCTCCTCTAGGCATCCCTGCCCGCGGTGTCCACACCCCCCCACTGCGCATGCGCGTCCCCCCCCTCGCTCTCCTCTCCTAAATTTGCAACCAAAAGTACAAGCATTACGCCACCTATGCCAATTGCATCATCAGTATAGTACACTGACAGAAATGAGGGGAGGTCGACCAGTTTACTCAACACACAGGTCCGTGAAGACGTCCTGCAGGAGGCCACTGATGGTGATGCACGCCGAGGTGTCACGACGTGTGCACCAGGATTCGAGGAAATTTCTTTTCCTTCTGTTCACAGGCCAGCGTCGTTGCATCGTCCAGGTCAATACTATGTCTCGTCTTCGCGCACTGTTCGTCAGAGAAAGATAGAAGTGTTTTATTCTCAGAGAGAAATGGGACATGAAGGCGAACATCTTGACAGTTTTACCTGTTTGGTCGGGGAAGTTCAACTCACCCCTTCCCCCTCCTCAAAAAAAAATAATAATAATAACACTGCATACACAGCCATGGCAGCAGGACTGAACACACACACACACACACACAAAAATGCAGCAGCGCGATAGTTCTCTCTCCCATCAACACAGAAAAGACTGGCAGTTTTTCAAGAAGGTGCTTTCTTTTCTTTTTTTTTCTTTCACTACCATATCCCCTCCGCCCAGGCCCGTAGCCAGGAATTTTTTTCGGGGGGGGGGGGGGGGGGGGGGGCACTTGCTGAAATCCTTGAAAAACACCCATTTGTATTATTTTTTCTCCGTAAAACACCCACTTCCATCCGAATTTCAAGGGGGGGGGGGGCGGGCCCCTAGGGCCCCCCTCCCCCTGGCTACGGGCCTGCCTCCGCCCAACGACGGGGAGCGGTGCTCTCAAATGCGTTGCAGAAATAAGCGTTCACCAACCCCCCCATCCAGAGAAAATCGCGCGCCCCACAGCCCGTTTTGCCAAGCAACCCCTCCCTACCTTCCTTTCGCATTCCTCGTCACTGGTCTCGTCAGCCCCTTTGCCCCTCTCTTGTCATGAAAGCACCACGTCCCCCCGAAGGGTCAATTATACTTCAAGATTAATATCTCAGATGCCACTTACACAATCAAAATAATTTTTTCACCAAAATGAGTACGTACATGCGTTCTAAAAGTCTGTACCAAACGCATTTCCCTAGTTCAATTCGCAAAATTTATAACGAATTAACGTTGATTTCAGTTATTCATGTTTTATTAATTCAGCTTACAGGATAAATCAAAATAATTTATACGTAATGAGAGGCCTCAACCAGGCGTTTATTAATATGGAAAGCGGATAAATATTGCCGTTTATGTATACTGACCAGACCAAAAAGATCTTTTAACTAATTAGGTTTACTTATAAAAATTAATAACTTTTTATCGAATCAACCCACAACTATGATGTTTTCTATTAATGAATATCTACAGAGAGTCAATCAGCGCTCCAGATATTACAGTGGTGCGCTTAAAATTACCGAAGCTATCCATATTAAGAAAAACGCGTAGTCCAAACAACGCATTTTCGAAATTTCCGCTCAATTTTTTTACTGCCATCTTGCAAAGCTAGACTAGTCTTGATAACCTGCTTGGTTAACAACACAAAATTACCCAATTTTAGAACTTTTTGACAAGAATAACACAGATAATTGAAGAAGAGCTCACTCACCAGTTCTGTGCCGCACCAGCGACCTCCAGATCGTTCGCCACTCGCTAGATCACAATGAGTCGTTCGCTGCACGGAACCATCAGATGATTAAGGTTCCCACAACTCCCTTCTGTCGATGACAACCTTCGTTGACGCTTGTAGTCGCTTGTGATGTCCAAAAGGTGCACAGAACGATTTCTTTTTCCCGAACGCGGCCGAAGGGTCCGCACAATCCTCGCTGCACTTCGATTCGGGTGGCTTGGCCTGCGCCATGTTGGTTTGTGGGGACCGGCCGCCCTGCGAGGCTGCCTACGTCACTCCTCCAGCAGCCAATGAAAGCCGCTGAGCGATGCGCCGGAGCACTTGCGGAGCATTCACCGGAGCATAAGCGATGCGCCGGAGTATTTGCGGAGCATCCACCGGAGCAAAATCAGGGAATTCGTCCCGCTTTCCTCCGTCCATCGCCCACCGAAGGAAAACGGTGGAAAAAGAATGTGTATGCTCCGGAGCATTCCGGTTTGAGTGAGGCCACCGAAGTTGAGCGGGAGCATCATTCCCCGAGACCTCCCGGCTGGGTATATTTTCGTTTACAGTGTATAGTGTTCACCGTAACCACTGTGCCACCGCAGCGACATTTATGTATGTATGTATGTATGTATGTATGTATGGTAGGGAAAATAGACGACCACCTGTTTGTGGCACGAAGCCGCTAAAAAATCCGTACGGATTTCTCAGTTGCCGAAAAATTCGTCCTGGTTCGGGGTTCGAACCCGGGACCAACGCCTTTCCGGGGCGGTCGCTCTACCAATTGAGCTAACCAGGAAGCTAGCAATTGGCAGCGCGAGGGCGAATTCATTGACAACTCGAAGCACATGGGCACAAGTAATGCAAATGAGTTGTGTGGAATCCCGCAAGGTGGCTGAAGGGTTAAGGAAGGGAAAATAGACAACCACCCGTTTGTGGCACGAAGCCGCAAAAAAATCCGTACGGATTTCTCAGAAAGAAAAGCTTCTCAGTTGCCGAAAAATTCGCGCTGGTCCGGAATTCGAACCCGGGACCAACGCCTTTCCGGGGTGGTCGCTCTACCAATTGAGCTAACCAGGAAGCTAGCAGTTGGCAGCGCAGGGCGACTTCATCGACAACTCGAAGCACATGGACACAAGTAATGCACATTGTGCTTTAGAGCAGTTTCGGAGCAGGAATAACAATAATATGGAACAGTTTTGGAGCGTAAATACTGTTTTCGAGATCATATGGAGCAGTGTAACAGTAAGTGTGCGTGTATTTCCTGCAGATTATCATCACTGTTCAAAAGAGCAAATGCTGCTCTAATGTACACAGAGAGAGAACATCAACAGTTGGAGAACAGCATTGCAGACAGAGAACGGCATACGTTGAATTCACCGCTATATACAAAAAGTGTATTTTGGGGAGGCATTAGCGACCAAGGCGAACATGACAGGTGCGGTTTCTGCGTTGCGAAGCTCTTTTCTTTGTCTTTTCTTCACGTTTCAAGCACTGCGCCGGAAATGGCATGTTTAGCTAATTTCGGCACCAACCTGCCCAGGAGCAAGTTCTTCTCGACTCTGCGTGCTTCAATGAGAAAGAGCGCACTGATGAAAAACGGGAGAGGGAAGCGTCCCGCCGCAGTTTCAAAAATCTCTCTAGGTTCTTCGGGCCAGACCAAGAACATTTGGGGTGAAAAACGCTCAGTTGCTGCATGAAAGGCCAAAAACCGCGAACTTTGGCGCAGTTGGCGCAACTTATACCGGACTTGGCACAGCGAGTCACAGAGAGGTTGGATTGCAGCGAAATGGCGCAAATAGCGCACTTCTATCACCATTTCTGTGTACGTGTCCTACAAGCCAGTGAGCTGTGTGTGAGAGGGTAATTAGGCATCCATTACTGAGGATGATGTGAACAATGTGAACGATTACTTTATTCCGTGGGACATTTCGTTGTGTCGCCAATTTAATACGAGGTATGCGTATCCCGTTCCTTTCAAGCGGCCGCTGAGGCCGCTTGAAAGGAACGGGAGCAATTTGCGCAAGTGTATAATGCTGTGGTATTTATGGAATACCAAGTAGGCACATCAGTTAGCGAAAGTATACGGGATAAGTTTTTTGTCGAGAGCACCTGTCGATAGAGCACAGCCAGAGCAATACATCGACAGCGCACGGCTCGCCACTAGACGGCACAGACGGCGATTTCGGCACTCGCTCCCGTGATCCGTATACTTTTGCTCCCTTGTGTACATTCAATAAGTTTGTTAACATGTAGTTGAAGAGGGGAGTGCTCCATTGTGATAGAATAGGTAATCGGTTTCTGCGTGCAATCATTTCGCTTTCTAGAAAATTTATATAGAACACTAAAGTGAGACAGTAGGTCCGTTTATACAGATAAATTATCCTGTCAGAACTCTATCGTTATTAATTTAGTGACCATGGAATAATTCTTAGAAAAAAAAATTTAGGTGAAAATTTTCTTCTTGAATTGCGCACTGAAACAGCACTCGAACTTTGGTATGCCGTCAGTGATTGCAAAACCTTTTTGCGTATTTTGGCCACATTGGTGCAATGAAATTTCCTGAAACTTGCTGTGTGAAAGATTCGGGTCTCTTTCAACACAATGCAAGTAATTTTTACCGGTAAACAAGTACGTGGGCCCTAGCAGCCGCCGTCAAGGTATATGGCATCGCGGTAAGCTGGTCCGGAAATTTCAAGGCAGCGTCACCTCCCGTATTTTATTTTAGGGGTGAAGCTTCTTAAAGGAGCACTGACATCAAATTTCAAAGTCGAGATGTGTCCTTCATTCGACTGCTCGGTATGCATAGGTCGTCTTGGCCAAATTTGAATGCCGTCCGTCGCGTGGAAGTTATTTTATTTCGAGGGCAAACCAGGCAAACAGCGTATGAACGCTCAACGGAAAACTGGATGCCCTGCGACATAGACACTGGTGCAACGTGTGAGGTGTGATAGAACACGTGATAGAATCACACTTATGACGTACGCTAGTGATACGCTAGTAACAATGACGTCGACGGTCTGAGTGTGTTTATTGTGGCGCCGACGCCCGGCGTGGTCTCAGTAGTGGCTTTTCTTGCTGTGTTGATCTGTGCGTGCGGTACATCGTGTCGCATCGACTGATTTGTCGTGCGCGAGTGCGATCATTCGGAGCGACAAAGTACGTGCCAGGATGTCGGGGAGCCGCTGCGTAGTGCGAACCTGCCCGTCGAGGCGCGGAAAAAGCGGAAAGTGCGTGTCCTTTCATGCATTTCCGAGCCTCGAACCTCAACGCAGCCAGTGGGTTGACTTCGTTCGGCGCGCCGTTGGACCGAGGGACTGGACGCCTGTGAACAGCAGCCGCATTTGCTCGCTTCACTTTGACGCGGGCTGCTACATGATGACTCCTGTGTTGGCGAAGCAGTTCGGTCTCTCGTTTGATACGAGGCCCAGTCTCCAGGCCGGGGCTATTCCCACCGTATACGTGTGCCCTACTGCAGCTGAAAGCAGTGATTCACTCGCCAAACGTCCGCGACATGAGGTGCGTAGTTGGTGTTCCTGTGTTCCGGCAATACGGCCGAGGTTGATAAATACATTGCTTTTAACGCAGGATCGCGAGCCTGCCGCTCCTAGCAGACGAAATGTCAGCGATGTCAGCTGGACGTGACGTCACCTTTTTTTGTGGCAGTGGGATCAGCTGGGGAGCGGCCCCCACGTGGCCGCGAGGTAGCGCTACCAGCACTACAATTTGGCGGGTTTTCCTCCCGTTTTGAATCGCGTTCGATACCGGATATATTTATCAACATTACTGGGACTTATTCGTCCCTCCGCTGCATTTTGAGTCGAGAATCGTTACTTGGGGGTCGATAGCTACTCGCGGATGCAAAAAAATCCACATGCGTAAATTTGATGTCAGGGCTCCTTTAAGGTCGAGGCTTGTCCATCACTCCCCCCGGTGTAGCCACGCTAGTGCGATGACGATGACGCTGCCATCACGGCACAGCACATACAAGGCAACCATTATACGCCACGACGATGACGATGATGACAATGAAGAATAAGCGCGTTCCAGACCACACACTCGCTTTCTGCCATCGCGGCACAGCACATGGAATGTACCCACTATACGTCATAACGATGACGATGACGCCTATGGTATGGTATGGAAAAAAATCACAGCATATCCACGGAGTGAATGATGATGAGTGGGCGAAACTCCGTAGGTTCATCGGTAAACCGTGAATCTTCCGTGAAATTCGCCCAGTACAGTCGCGGCCGCTGTTAGATGCAACACTCGAATGAGCACCTTTCTTATTGCTGGCCCCCATAACTGCAAGTGGATGGGGAAACATTGAACGTGCGCTTTACTAGGTTTGTCGGAAAGAGTCTGAGCTGTCAACCACCAGTAGCCTTATGCAAATCTAAGCCCTTGTTTTTATGCAAGAAAATGAAATCTAGACATGCTCTGCGTGCAAGTGTTGCATCTAACAGTGGCCGCGACTGTACATCATCAAAGACGTGACAAACACTGTGTGTATATATACAAGAAATTTATATTTTATTCGTGAGTCGTGATTTTCCGTTTTGTTTTTGTTTCTTTGTTGGTCGTGGTTACCGTTTACATAAGCCGCGGCTTCCGTTGCCCCTTCATTATAAGGGCTTTATGGTCGGTGAAATGGAGGGAGAGCGGTTCCTGGATGGGTCGTAGTCGAAAGTTTGCAAAGACGAGATCGATGCAGGTTCCTCGGATGGTGGTTGGTTGCATGTGGTCAAACGATATGCATGTGAGACCATATCGCGATGCCACGTGTTGTATGGCATCGCGATCGTCATCGTCATCAGCGTCATCGTTATGACGCATAGTGGGTACATTCCATGTTCTGTGCCGTGATGGCAGCGTCATCGTGATCGCACAGGGGTGGCTACGACAACGACGCAGGACGCCGGACTAGCCTATGCCCTAGGGAGCTTCGCCCCTAAAACTTTATTGCGGTCCGTCGGGGCGTGAACTAGCACGTAGCGGGCCGCTCTCACGTTGGGACAGATAGGCCTAGCCTCTGCGCCAAGTCGTGGACCCGTTGGACTGCCCAGAGTTGTGTTTTCAAATTCAGACTGCGTAGCGCAGCATCCCACTTGACGATGTAACGTCTTCGTTAACCCGTAACGCAGGGCACCGCCAGAGCATGTGATCTAAGCTAGCAAAGTCTGAGCAAAGCACGCAAGTGTCTGACGTCTGAATTTCCGGGTAGATCTTGTGCAAGAGTGCGGAACTGGGATAGGCCCCGACCTGCAAGAGTCTGAGCGTCAATGCCTGAGGCCTGTTCAATTTACTATGTGGCGGCGGATACTTTCGCCTCCTCAGATAAAAGTTCTTAGTGAGTTCATTGTACGTGGTTGGAGGATCTTTGTTGTCCGGAACCTCATCCCCGCTCCATTCGATAGCTACGCGGTCGACGAATCCTCGCGCAGCTCTGTGGGTCGACTCGTTGAGGGTGGACGGAGCACCCTCGATCTGTCCCATGTTAGCGGGGAACCAGACGATTCTGTGTTGTTGAACTTCCTTATCTCGTAGAATCCGCAAGGCTGATTTCGAGACGGCGCCCTTAGCGAATGCTCGGACTGGAAATCTCGAGTCGCTGTATATTGTTGTTCTCCCGTCATCTAGCAGGGCCAATGCTATTGCGACCTGTTCGGCAACCTCGGCCGTCGTGGTCCGGACCGTCGTGGAGTTTGTCACTTTCCCATCTTGATCAACACTGACTGCGACGAATGCTTTTCCGTTTGGGTACCGTGCAGCTTCGACGAAACAGCAACTCCGGGCATGTGCGTGGGCATCTTCCAGGAGGGCTTTAGCTCTAGCCCGTCGTCTGCCTACATTGTACTCAGGGTGGACATTCCGAGGTATGGGTGCAACGGTAATGCGCTCTCTATGTTCTCGAGGAATGTTGCAGTATCTGGTGTCGATTTCCGTCGGGGGGAACTCCAAGCTCTCTCGATGTTTCTCCCGGCACTAGTGGTAGAAAGTCTGGCAAACTGCGCCCTCTCTTGTGACTCAGCTATCTCTTCAAGCGTGTTGTGCATGCCGAGGTGGAGCAGTATCTCCGAGCTCGTGTCCATGGGAAGCCCGAGGGCTCTCTTGACCGCTTTTCTTATCAACGCGTTCAGCTTGTCCCGATGCGACCTCTGCCAGTTGTGCATGGCCGCGACGTAGGTGACGTGACACATCACGAAAGCATGCACCAACCTTACGAGGTTGTCCTCGCATAGTCCTTGTTGCCGGTTGGCAACCCTTCTTATTAACCTGAGTGCATGCATTGTCCGTTTTCTTGGTAAGCTTCAGTACAGTCTGGTTATTAGAGCCGTTCGATTCAATCATCATACCTAGAACGCGGAGGGTGTCCACCCTGGGGATGACACCACCTTCAGTTGTCCTTAGAGTAATGTCGATGTCCTGTACAGGCCTCGAACCTCTCGGTTTGGGGTCCCTGCGCTTGGGGCTTTACAGTACCAGCTCTGATTTCCGCGGCGAGCATCGGAGTCCGGTTGGCCTCAGGTAGTCTTCTGTGACCTCGATGGCATCTTGAAGCGCAGCTGCCAAATGACGGCTATGACGATGAAAAATAAGCGCGTTCCAGACCACACATTCTCTTTCTGCCATGGATGAAAACGATCGTGAACGCACTTTCGCCCGCGAAAGGCAAAACGGCAACGCCGACAACAAGCTGCTATTCCGGGGTTTAGGACGCGGGAAGCGGCGGCTCAACGGCAAAAAACACATTGTATATACTGTACACACGTGTTGTCACTCATTTACATGCGCGAGTGGGCAATGTCACGGGTGATTTACGGTAAGAACGATCCCCAGTGCTTCGCCCACTCGTCATGATTCACTTCGTCGAAATGCGAAATTTGTTTAAATGGGAAGCATCTTATGCTCGGGGCTTTGTCCGTCCCTCACGTGTCCCGCGTCCGACGTCCGGTCCCTTTCATGAAGTAGTGAAGCACCCACTATGCGAACCAGAACACTGTAGTACAATAAGGCCGTCAACCACCACCACAGTCGCCCAGGTTGACTCCATTCCTTGATCTTGCTTGCGTATGCTTGCGGGGGCTTTGTCCGTTCCTCCTGTCACACCCCCCAGCGCATGCGCGTCCCCTCTCTCTCTCCTCTCCTACGCTCCCGCCCTTTCTCTCCTCTAGGAATCCTCTACTCTACGGAGCGGCGTGAACGACAGGTATGCGACAGCTGCATACTCCGCTGGGGGGCGCCGCGGTAGTTCCGCGGTATGAAAATGACGGAGCGCGCGCGCCTCATTCTCTGTCCTGTGCAGCGCCGCCATGAGCGGTCGGGCCGCTGCCGCGGAACGGGAGCGGCGACGTTTCTCCCGCTCAAGCTAACCATCGCCCCGCTGCTTCGCATCCACACATGGTTCCCTTTAGCGGGAGATGGGGAATTTTTTGCTGGTTTCCTCTCCTAGCAAGAGTCTCGTTGCGGTAAGAGTGGTGCTCTCGTTATCGTCAAAGGGTAATTTACTATTACGAGAAAAATCTACTTTTCTTTTTCTAGTGTCCCTTTCATTCTTGGAACCGAAGGCAAGGGTGGTGGCAGAGCTGGTTTATGACAAACCATTGAGGATTGAAAGAATTTACAGTTAACCAATTCAGCATGCTGCGGATGCATACGCGAGAAAAAAAGAACATCAGTGTAGGAAGGGTGAGAGGGGGGCAGGATACTTCGTTGAACTACATAAATGATTATGGGGAACACCGTTCAGGTGTGCGGGGGCATTTCTTATTAATTCTGATCTGCTGTAGTCCATTAACGGGCGTCTAAGGCCGAGTACACCGGTACTCTTGCTTCATTTCGTCCCCCCGTCGAAATGCGGCCGCTGAGGTCGAGAGTTGAACCCGTGTCCTTGAGCGCAGTGCGACACGTTAGCGGCCTAGATACCACGGCGAGTGAGAGTAGCATTGGATCTTTACTATGCTACTTTTAGTACACCTTTGTACCTTTACCTTTATATGCCTTTACCTTTATATGCCCTTGTCTTTACCTTGATGCGTTTACCTTTATATGCTACATTTAATCTATTCATTCGTTGCCGCTGTAGCAGCGGACCGCCGGACCATTGCTATCATTGAGGTAATACTAGCAAACTGTAGCCGACATTAGTCGAACGAGGTCAAAAATAATATAATTAAGAGAAATAAGCAAGGGGTATTCGCAATAATAGCTTAAAATAGCGAACAGTAGCCGACATCAGCATTCACAGAGCCAGCATTAACAGGCGCCTGCCATTGTTGGTTGTATGGGGATGGATAGGCTAGGTTTTTGGCAGTATTCAAGCATTTAAGCGCCATAAGTCCAGGACACCACCGCCAGCGATTCACAAATAGTGGGCGTGGGAGAGGAAGGTGCCGCAAGATATGCTGTCTGACATAAAAAGCCGGCAGATCCCACGCACTGTGGGAATCGATGTAATACGAAGCAGCCAGGAAGGAGCAAAGCATGCTTTACAAAACCTGCATGTCATGTTTTACATGTTAGGACCTGTCATTTATGTTCGTCATACAGTCACGTCGCGCAATACCAATTTTGGTGTATATCGAGCTAGCGAACTGGACGCAAGCGCACCATGAACGTGGTATGTAAATGGCGTTGTAGATTACATGCATGGCAAGATTTTCATGTTACCACCTGCCACTTATGTTCGTTATACAGTCATGTCTCTCAATACCAAATTTGGTGTATATCAAGCTAACGAAACGGCCGCGAGCGCGCCATGAGCGTGGCATGCAAGTCATGTCGCACATGACTGTCATGTGCGACATGACTTGCATGCCATATTACCACTTGTCATTTATGTTCGCCATACACTCACGTCACTCAATACCAGGTTTGATGTATATCAAGCTAACGAAACGGCCGCGAGCGCGCCATGAGCGTGGCATGCAAGTCATGTCGCACATGAAAAGTCATGATTTCCAAATTACCACTTGTCATTTATGTTCGTCATACAGTCACGTCACTCAATCCCAAATTTCGTGTATATCAAGGTAACGAAACAGCCGCGAGCGCGCCGTGAGCGTGGCATGCAAGTCATGTCGCACATGACAAGTCTTGATTTACATATTACCACTGGTCATTTATGTTCGTCATACAGTCACGTCACTCAATACCAAATTTGGTGTATATCAAGCTAACGAAACGGCCGCGAGCACGCCATGAGCGTGGCATGCAAGTCATGTCGCACATGACAAGTCATGATTTCCATATAACTACTAGTCATTTTTGTTCGTCATACAGTCATGTCACTCAATACCAAATTTGGTGTATATCAAGCTAACGAAACGGCCGGGAGCGCGCCATGAGCGTGGCAGGTAAATCATGCTTTTCATGACAAACCACTCATGATTTTCATATGACCAGCCATTTATGTTCGCAATACGGTGATGTTATGCCATACCAAATTTGGTATAAATCCCGTTAACGATACGGCCAGGAGAGCAGAAAGTCGTAGGCGGCTAGATAGATAGATAGATAGATAGATAGATAGATAGATAGATAGATAGATAGATAGATAGATAGATAGATAGATAGATAGATAGATACGCTCAAAGTCGCCGAAGTTCGCTAAGAAATGCTTCGCATTTAAAACATATTCAAATACGTAATTCCAAGTGCAAGTTTCAATGCCGCCGCGCTGCCGTTGAGAAGTGCAGTCGAAACTGCCAGGTGCCTTTTTCGTTCGCCTCCACGACATACAGGGTGCCCCAGCTATCTTTAGCCGGAGCTTAAAAAAATTTTCCGACTCACACTAGGGCGACGCGACAAAATGCATGCTCCTGACTAATGCATGGAGTAAGTCACACTACTTTTTAATTAATTGCGAAGCACTTTAGGGGCCTGTCCTGTCGTCCATCCATAGATCTCGTGTGGCGTGATCACGCTCAAGATAAGTGGTCAATTCAAGCCTAAAAGAAGGCTAGCAATGCTCAAAATCGCTTTAAAATAAGCGAACGAGGTCTAAAATAATATAATTTACAGAAATAACCAAGGAGTATTCGCAATAATAACTTCAGATAGATAAAAACGCTTGCGACACACGCGGCTGACTCCCGCAGCGCACCAGAGAGGGCGCCACGATTGCTCCTCCCACTGGAGCTTCTCTGGCGTCACATTAGAAAGGAAAACAACCTGACGGAACTCGCTGCAGATTCTCAACTGCCGTAACAAGCAAGAAGTCGATAAAGCGCAGAGCCAAGTATCGCGCATGTGGCACAGCGAGCTTGAGAATCTCCCTCGGATTATCTGGTGCCGGGGAAACCCTACATGCTTACCTCAAACATTAAAGTCAACCTCAGTGTGTTATACGGAGCAGTGGGAACTCCACGATCAGGAATCGCTGGGTGCGCGTGCTACGCACTTCCTCAGGTTTCAAAGTAGTGGAGCTGCATTTAGAGCAGGATTTAGAAGTGCTCCGATCCTTACGCAAGAACGTCATCTTTTCTTGTTTTCCGTTTAATTTCCTAATTAGGGATGTTTAACTTTTGAAGGAACGAAGCTGGCGAAAAATTCCAATGAGAAAGTTATAGATCGGTTTCTAAACATCCGATTAGGCAGTGTCTAACGTTATACCTTCTAAGTATTCGTGTTTTTCTGCTTGCTGCATATGCCCGCGAAGAAACATGGTTGATCCCTCCGTCATAGGAATCGGTATAACACGAATGTAAAACGTGTCCTTACAGAAATAGTTTAATGTGTACTGTACAATGACATACGAGAGCTTACATATTGTCTATTGGTGTTTTAACGTGGATGCACTCACGTTGACTTTGGTGGTACATTTCCATCCTGACGTCCATGATCAATGATTAAACAATCCCTTGTGGTAGCTGTAGCAGTAAACGGTGAGACCGTAATCAGAGAAAGTGTTGTGACAGCTAGAAGAGCGTCGCTGACTGGACGCAGAACTTGGGCTAAGGTTGGCATCCCGCGGCATGTTAAGTTGAACAGCACGGCAGGACTTGAGGGAAACGTAACGCGTGTCTTGTCTCTCCTGTAGCCCGGCCGCGATTTGCTCGATGCGAACGTAAGTGTGGAACGTGGCCTTAAAGCCAGAAAAGTCAGGCGCGCGTCGCAGAGCTATGTGGACAGCGAAGCTGTTCTTAGCCGATGTTTTCACGTCCGGCGTTGTGGTAGCGCTGATCACATGGCCTAGTATTGTGGCAAGAGTGAGCCTCCGTAGGAGAGGGAGGGCTGCGTCAACACCCTATTTCTAGAGGGTGTTGGCTGCGTGCGCTGTAGGAGGCGAGGGCGGGCTGCGAGAAGGGAGTGCTTGCTGCGAGAGGCAAGGGGGAGGGCGTAAAATATAGAGGGGTGAACCTTCGAGAAACGCGCCATGAAGGGGTGACGGCGAGGCGCAGTGGAGTGTAACGACGCGTTGCAACGACGCGTAGCAACGACGCGTTGCAGGAGCTAATCGTGGTGGCCACAGTCATGGCTCATTGCTTCACCGCCGACCGCGAGCACTGGAGAGGAAAGTGTGATATATAGAAGATGCATTTGTACAGCCTCCCGAGTATGTGATTGTGGCGTAGTGGATAGCGTGCCTGGCTGTTGCTATCGCGAGAGGTCGTGGGTTCGACTCCCGGTGAAGGACCTTCTCTTTGCGATCTGATCGTGTGCATTTTTTACGTCATTTCCGTGACGGAAACGCGTCACTGAAGTCTTGGTAGACCCCGACATAAAACACTTTCGTTTAAAAAAAATTCCCCATCTCCCGCTAAAGGGAACCATGTGTGGATGCGAAGCAGCGGGGAGATAATTAGCTTGAGCGGGAGGAACGTCGCCGCTCTCATTTGGCGGCAGCGGTCCGGGCGCTCATCGCGGCGCTGCACACGAGAGAGAATGAGGCGCGCGCGCTCCGTCATTTTCATACCGCGGAACTACCGTGGCGCCCCCCAGCGGAGTATGCCGCTGTCACACCACCTGTCGTGCCCGCCGCTGCGTAGAGGATTTCTAGAGGAAAGGACGGGGGGGATCGTAGGAGAGGAGAGAGAGGGGGAGGGGACGTGCATGCGCTGTGGGGGTGTGGGACGCGGGAGCAGCTCCGTAGAGTAGAGGATTCCTAGAGGAGAGAGGACGCGCATGCGCTGTGGGACGCCGGAGCCGCTCCGCAGAGTAGAGGATTCCTAGAGGAGAGAGGGGGGCGAGGACGCGGATGCGCTGTGGGGATGTGGGACGCGGGCGCCGCTCCGTAGAGTAGATGATTGCTAGAGTAGAGGAAGGGGGGTGAGCGTAGGAGAGCATAGGGGAAGGGACGCGCTGTGGGACGCGGGGGACCGCTCCGTAGAGTAGAAGATTCCTAGAGGAGAGAAAGGGGGGTGAGCGTAGGAGAGAGAGAGGGGGGGAGGGGACGCGCATGCGCTGTGGTGGTGTGGGACGCGGGACGGACTAAGCCCCCCTCCAAACACATGCAAGCAAGATTAAGGAATGGGGTCAACCTGGGCGACAGACAACACCTGCCTAGCCATTGCTAAGCAGCCTCTCTGTGCTCTCGGCCATAACTCTGGTGACTGTAGTAGTGGTTGACGGCCTTCATATTACTACAGTGTTCTGGTTCGCATAATGGATGCTTCCCTACTTCATGAAAGTGGCCGGACGCGGGACGCGGGACGGGGGGACGCGGGAGGGACGGACAGAGCCCCGAGCATAAGATGCTTCGCATCTAAAAAATACCACGAAACATGCGGGACATGACATACCGTACACGTGACATGACATACCACGTGACAAGCGAGCGAGCGAGCACCCAGCCGCGCGCCTGTACTGCGTTTTTTAGTGTTCTTACGCTGCGTCAAATAAACGAGCCGTTCTCTGCTTCGGCTCCGCTTTCTGGTTTTCAACATTCCTTATCGCTCTTGCCGCTTCCGGTGCACTTGCTCCATTTTCCTTCTTACAGGGCTGCCAGGTCGGGCTATAGGTCATTCCAGCGATAAGCTCGCTGCCTGTTCTGGTTTCGGAACCATCTGCTGCCGCTTCACTCATCGGCGGGGCTGGCAGCTGTCGAGCACGTGTGCCGTGCCGGCTGCTATCCAGGAGACCGTTGGACAGACTTGCGCAAAAGCTAACGGGTGCGTTACTTTCATTCGTTGTCGTCCAATGCTTGTGAAGGCTTCCTAGAGGCCGATTGCTTGGTTGTCCTGATAATAGGAGTGCGCACGAAGAGGGGGGGGGCGCCCCCCCTTGTCACCTGAGATGGGGGGGGGGGGGGCGTAATCCCTGCCCCATATGTGGACTTAATAGGGAGGGGGGGGGTGCTGCGACGAATTTAGCCTCCCTGAAGGGGAACCCTGCGGACGCCTGTGGTCCCGATTATCACCTCGTTATTCACTTGACAAGTAACTTTACAACACGCAAGTTGATTTAACCCTTTGTTGGAAAGTGAGACATATGTGTCCCACTTTTTGTTTGACATTCTCGGCGATCTCGACGACGAGGAGGAGGCAAATATAACGAGTGAAGTGCACGCAGTGCACTTGCTCTATCTTGTAAGAATAAACCCTTACTGTAAGAATAAACCCAACCTTGTTACAGAAAAGACGTGTTCGTCCTTCTCACGGCACTAGAAACCATTTCAGGCGCCCAGTGAAATGCATATGTAGTAGATACTTGCAATTTGGGAACCAATTAAACGTTTGATAATAAATTTTTGAATACGTAAGATTGGAGTTATTCTTTCATTATTTCAGGATTTTGAAGATCGCTATGGCAGGTGATAATGGTAAACCATTGTCACCTGCACTTGAAAATAGTTAAAATACCTTCTTATGAAAAGGAAAGCATCCACACTTGCGCTCGTCCACCTGATCAGTATCTGTGAGCTATGAACTTTAAAGGTATGGGTCACGAAAGGCGGACATTACGGTTCACCGAGATAAATTTGCCCGGTATCCAAGCGCACGTGTCTGGAGCAGGGAAGGCTGTGACGACACCCCTATATGTGCCAAATCGGGGTATTTCGCAATGCGAAGAAACGGAAGATAATAAAACAACGTAATACTAGCACGGTCGCAAAGATATGTCCTCATAATTATCTATATTCCAAAGATTAAACAGTCACCACGTTTTCCTTCGTAAACTGGGCCAAAATAAATGCCGATGCTGTAACAGAAAAAAAGAAATTACTTGCCTTCAGTGGATCTAGAAGATTCGGGCGCTGCTGCTACCGTTGGATGCGGAAATGCAGCCAATAAATATGAAGAAAAAAGCAGCCAATGTGCGCGCTGAAATGCTGGGTGGTCTGATGACTACCGCTTCCTCCGCTGTCACCGCAGTCACTGGAAAAGTTTGAGTATCGCATCTGTTTTGCGCGCTCCACCGCCTGTGCTTTTGGCGTACATACATTGATCACGTGACCTCCTTACCGCTTTATCCATTCCACGCGCTTCGGGTGCGTTGGGTGCGCGCTCGTTGAACGCACAACGTGTCCGGATATTTAGTAGTGTCACAGTGCCTAGTGTTTCTTAGACGCTTTTCTAAAGGCGTCGTGCAAATGCCAGAAAGTACGACAGCAGCAACCAAACGCACTCGAGTTATGTCCATTTTCTTCTTCTTTGCATTCCGTGCGGGAAAAACGTCAAAGAAACGTTGATGTCTTATAGTTGGCCGCAAAGAATTCGTCCCCTCGAAGATCACTCGTTTCTGCAATTACTTGCGCGAAGTTTGTTGGTCATGCTCTCATGGGCGACAGGATACTTCACCTCTTTCGATTAGTTTTGTTCAACGATAATGAAAGCGACGTGGTTTATTAGTTTTAATTTCACTCGGCTCTCTATGTGTTCAGGATATCGTGCATGCGTTTCGGTTAAGCTTGTCCCGCACGTGTGAGAAATGGAATATTATACATTGAATTTGTAACTGTTTACTGGTCGACTTGAAGGCAGTAGTGCGATCGTGAGTTGCCAATGCGCACAACTAAAGCATATAGCTTATGGGGCCTTTGTAATGGTACCCCCTGCAGCACTACGTCGGCAAACCGATGGTTTGCTTATGCAAGATCGTGAGACATGTTGTCGGGCTTCTAGGAAACTTATGTTCTGGGTGACTGATTGTGAGGATTTCTTTTTTCCAGGCCGGACACGACCTTGAATATGCGGACTGGGTGCCACCGCAGTTTGTGCAATGTGCCTCAGCCTGGGCATTTCAGTCATCGACGGAGTGTCAGTGGCGTAGCCAGGGGGTGGCACACCGGGCACGTGCCCCCCCCGAAATGTTTTTTCGCCATAGCATACATAGCGAAAAATGACCATTTCAAGGAGGTGCCACCCCCGAAATCAAGGGGGTGCCCCCCCCCCGAAAAAAATTTCTGGCTACGCCCCTGCGGAGTGTCCCGTGGTAGCGCACTTTGCGCCGGTAAGCTGCCCACGGCAGCTTTGAGACGCATGGTCAAACCTATATGTCTTGCAGGAAGTTTTTGTCGTTGCGCCCGACTCTTATACGTTGTACGTGTATGACATTTGCGCCCTTCCACCAATCCAGAAGTTCTTCGTCGGTGAGGTACACAAGGTCGTCGTCTGAAACAACACCTTCGACGGTGTTCATACCAACGTTTCTACAACTAGTTCTACACCTTGTTCTAAAACGTAGGTTCATACTTCTGTGTGCAGTAACGGTGATAGGCCAATCTCCAAACGCCACAAGGTTGGATAACTTGTAATATTGGGACTTGTCCTTGACTGCAATTAGTAGGTCTCAGCTTGCCACCTTGGTGGCCTTGTATCCGCTGCCGACGGTTTTCGTGAGGCACCTAGAGACGACGAACGTTGAGATATTTGTAGCTTTCTTATCGGTGTTTACGGAGCGAACTTAAATGGTACTTAGGAAAGTTGTCTTTTCTGTTCAGGAAAAGACTGGCCGCATCGGTGCGCCCCCCGCTTAGTGGGGCAAACAAGTGAAAAGAGGTTCGTGGTACTCCCTTGAAGTAAGTCGTTTGATCGGCAGCCATGCCAGCCGCCCTCCACACTCTAAAAAAAAAAAAAGAAGAAAGAGTATGTGTGACGCCTTTCGGGTATTCCTAACTTGCCACGTATATGACTCTCAGAAGAGAGTACAATGACCCCCCAAAGAGAGTTGACGCGCCTCTTTAAAGAGTCATATACGTGGCAAGTGAGAGCTGTCAAAAACGAGTCAAATGACTCTCTTTTTTTTTTAGTGCACTGGGACCAAAAAGTAGACGCGTCGAGACGCGAAGGAAACGTGGATGCCGCTACATGACCGCTACAAACAAATATGGTTTACGCTGGGTTGGATAGCCACATAAGGTTAACCCTCGCCGCCACGAGAACTAGATTTAAATGGAAGAAATGAGAGGGCAAGAAAGATTAAGTGATAGAAGACGAAATGGTAAGTAGAAACAGACAGGAAAAGACGACTGCCGGTTTCTCCGGGGTGGGTCAGCCCAGGGGTGGCGTCTACGTGAAGCCGGGTCCTAAAGGGGTTTGTTGCGTTTCCCGGGGACATTAAAGATCGACTCAACCCAGGATCCCCCCTTTCCCCGGACACGGCAAAGCCACGCACGTCTAGGCGTGGGAGGGGGGTCGAAGTTCCCCCTCCCTCTCTCCCTCTCCCACCGTTGGCTCGGGTCCTTGGTGATACCGCTCACGACCTGGACTACAGGGGTGGACTTCATGTTTAACAAATGGCTTATGTGTTCTGTTTTTTTTTGTTCCACTCTGATTGCCCTGCATTAATCTCAATATACACATTCGTATAGTTACACAGTATTGGACATGCCTAGCGCTACATTAGTGCGTTGACAAACTAACCCGCGTTCATCAGTGCAGAAATCAACGAATATAACACTAGCCTTCAGTCAAACACAACAGACTCGCCCGCAAGCTTTAAGCCCGTATTCTGAAACGCTCCTTACCTCAGACCGTTTCTTTACGTTACGTGAGGAGCCCTTCATGCCTCCTTATCCTAAGAGGGTTCTTGAGGAAGCCAGCGTATTCTAAAAAAATCACAGCATATCCACAAAGTGAATGATGGTGAGTGGGCGAAGCTCGGAGGGATCATTCGGGTAACCGTGAATCCCCCCGTACATTGCCCACTCGATCATGCAAAGACGTGACAGCACGTGTCACGTCTTTGCATGATCCTGGGTGCTCGATCGCGAGCTGGGCACGAGCGTCGCCGACTTGTGTTCCAGGCGCTCCCAGCCTCAGCGACAACGCCAGTTCGCGTTCCACGACAGAGGAAGACGATGCCACCTACTCAGACGCCGAAGTCCACACCAGTGCTCGACGCAACGCCTCGCCTCCGCATGCATCGCCACAGAACGCTGCTGTGAGTTGTGAAAGCCACGCGTCCTTGGCTATGGGTTGTGCCGCCGTGAGTACCGGAGCTGCCGCATGCTCCGCGACGCGGTGCTCGACTCCGAGTACCGCGTCGGCCCAACGATCCCAATTATAACAGTGCCATCTATCCTCTTTAATCGTCAACTATACGAAAACCACTAACGCCATCTAGTGATATTATTTCCAAGGACATATACACACAACGCCATCTAGTGAGCAATTCTTAAAACTAGAGGTGGCTACATACATACTACTACTACTACTACTGCTACTACTACAGAGGAGGGAACGACCCACACCCTTAGGAGCTTCGCCCCTAAAGCTTCCTTCAACCGCCCTTTGCAAAGGGCCGCCTCAGTAATGTAAGGCGCTTGTTCAACAAGTCTGGGATTGAGAGTATATACTTGTCAAATACTAACTAAACGTTCGTTTTCAAGCAAGAATAAATGATATATTTTGTGCATGCCAATAAAAATAACGTGTGAACTCCTTTTTTGCGGTATTGATACACAGCCTTTTCCGTTTATTTAACCTTCGCCTGTTGCGGCCCGTAAAAAAAAAAAAAGATGGGCTTGTCACATTGGAGTTCAGTGCTTTCGTTGATTTATTTTAACGCCCCGTTACGTGGGAGCGAAAAATCAAGATCATTTAAAGCATTCAGGACATGGAAGAGATTGATTTTTAAAGCCAAGCAGTGTTACGCTTGTGGAATTTCCTCAATTTGGTGCACTTTCATCTCGAATCAACTTATGTCTAAGTAAATAATTAAGTTTACATTCAGAACAAGGGTGCGTCTATCGGGTCGTGTGCATCGCGTCTTTGTAGAGCGACCTGTTTCTAGAAGAACGAGTCATTCTTACAGCAAGGTCCTGAGAGTCTTCAGATATGTCGATGATTTCTTAGTAGTCTTACAGTGTAGTGCATCGGGGTTGCATTCTGAGTTGTCACAAATGGTCGGAATCTTTGAAGAATTTGTATCCCACCTTGCAAGTTTTGCCCACCGGACACGCGCAACACCCCGCGCCACATGGTGCAGGAGTGCAATAACAATCCGGACTTACCACCGTCATCACACCCAAGCGAAAACGAAGATAATGAAACGGATCCAGAGAAAGAATTCGAAGACCAGTGGGAGGCGCTGCTGGTGACGCAAGACCCTGACAACCAGCTACGATTGGTGAACAGGGCTCGGGCGGCGGCAGCGAGCCATGGCTACCTGGACTGAGGAGGCTACCCACCTTAGGGCTAAAGTACAAAGAGCCTGGTCAAAATTAAATTTCATTTCTGTCTCTATCCCCCCCCCCCCCCCCCCCCGGATCATAAGACGTATGTATTGCGCAATGAGGGGATCTCTGAATGCTTTCAGCCCATTACAAAAGACTGAGCCATAATTTTAGGGGCGAAGCACCTTAGGGGCGAGGCTTGTCCGTCCATGTCAACGTCCGCGCTATCCGTTGTCACAGGGAGATGCGTGGTTAACAAATGGTTAACTAGGACAAAATAAAAGGCTGTTAACCAGAACAAAATAAAATGTCAGAACACCGTAAGAACACCGACATTTAAGCCGATAAGCGAATCCGAGGAGGAGGACGAGATGACGGAGGCTAGCGAAACTCCCTCTACAGCCTCGGCTCCTCCCACCGAGAAGAAGAGTAAGAGTAAATTAACGGGCATAGAGAGGACCCTGAATAGAATGCAGGAACAAATGATGGAAATGTTTTCCTCTTTGGAGAGCAGGTTATCGCTCTTGGAAAGGCCGAAGGCTCATTCGAAAAGTAGACCAATGATTCAGTCGGAACCGCCCCCAGCCAATCCAAACTCCCATGGTGGTGCCAAAGGGCTGAATGATTTTACGCAGTAGGCAAAATGGCTAACTTACAGAATTGCAACCTTAAAATTTGGCAGTGGAACTGTGCTAGTTTCCAGAGGCGCAAGGCCCCGCTAAGCCAACTCATTAGATCAATGGCTGAGAAGCCACAGGTAATTTTGTTACAAGAAACATTAGGGGACAAAAACGTCTCTTTACCCGGTTATCACGCTATTTCACATAGGAGCGAAAAGGGAAGAGGTACAGCTACCCTGATAGCAAAAACGTTTCTTTTGTTGAACACGATGTACCTAAATACAAGGTCGGACTCGAGGCACAGCTGATCGAAATCATACCCGGTCGCACGAGCAAAGCCAACGTTTTCATTCTTAATGTATACAGCGCCCCCTGTCGACAAACGGCGGGATTTTCATGTCCTATTCAATGCCGCAATTAAATTGGCCAACAACATGCCTTTGTTGGTGGCAGGTGATTTCAACGCCCCCAATGCGGAATGGGGATACGGATATAGCACCAAGAAAGGCAGGAGCCTAGCTAACTGCGCAGCCGAGTGTAATCTGACGCTCATCACGGATCCCAGGTTCCCTACAAGAAGGGGCAACTCGGTCAGCCGTGACACCACACCTGACCTCGCGTTCCTACGTAACACTGATGGCACGTGGGACAACCTTCAGGAAGATTTAGGCAGCGACCTTTTTATCATAGAGATTACAATTCGGGTTAAACCCAAAACACCACTTAAGTATGAATACGTCGACTGGGATCTTTTTAGAAAGATCAGAGGCGAGACAGCTCCCCCAGAAGAAAGCTATGCTCATCTAATCAACAACTTAAAGCAAGCAGTTAGAAGTGCTACGAAGGAAATAACGACGCAGCTTGAGGTTCCTCAAATGGACTCTAAACTAGCACACCTGTTAGAGGCCAAGCATGCCCTCACAAATAGATGGAAAACGCAAAAACTAAACCGTAGACTCAGGGCTAAGGTAACCTCGGTTAACAAGGAAATTGAGACCTACTCCAAACAACTTGCTGTTCAGCAGTGGAATGACAAATGTAACGAAACGGATAGTCGCATGAGACGAGGCAGTAAATGGCACCTACTCAAAAGCCTCCTCAACGATAAACATTCGAGGAGCACTACTAGTTTAGCTACAGACAGGCTTATCAAGAAACAGATTGCTCTCGGCCTCACGGAGACGCAGATTGCTAGCAACCTGGCCTGCACCTATCTACCCCCTTAAAGACGCTGTTCCACATAATATCGATCAAGATCAGGAACAAGCTACGTATACAGGTCTAGATAGGCCGGAGTTGGACGAGCCATTCACGGAGTATGAAATCAGACATGTTCTTTTCAGCCTAAATGGCAGGTCTGCGCCGGGGCCAGACGGAGTCACTAACAAACTCCTGCGTAATCTCGATGATAAGGCCATTGAAATCATCACAAAAGAAATCAACGAGATCTAGAGCACTGGGCGAGTTCCGATAGAATGGCGCACAGCAAAGGTGGTGTTAATCCCAAAACCGGGGAAGCCCCCGCACATGGATAACTTACGCCCAATCTCCCTTACATCGTGCATTGGGAAGGTGGCCGAACATGCGATACACAATCGTATTACAGGCCACATTGAAAAGCACGAACTTTTTTAGGCACAACCTCATTGGCTTCAGGAAAGCGCTCTCCACGCAAGACGCTATGCTACTCATCCAGAGGGCTATACTTGAGAACCCCTCTCGCGATGTTAAAGGAATACTTGCGCTCGACCTTGCCAAGGCATTCGATACGGTCTCGCATGAGCATATTCTGGGAGAGATCTCCTCCCTTAATCTAGGAGAAAAATTCTACAACTTCACCCTCGCTTTCCTCTCAAACAGAAGGGCAAACCTGCGACTGGGTACGATTTCGAGTGCGACCTATGAACTAGGCAATCGTGGCACTCCTCAGGGGTCGGTCTTATCTCCTCTTCTCTTCAATATAGCTATGCACGGTCTATCCAACAAACTTGCTGAGCTCCCAGGGATCGGACATACCATCTATGCAGATGACATTACAATCTGGTCCCCAGGAGGTTCGCTTGCGGACCTGGAACAGTACTTACAAGCGGCTCTAGACGTAACGGAAGAGTTCCTGGTTCCAACGGGACTCAAGTTATCGCCGGCAAAATCTGAACTTTTACTCTTCAGACAAGCTAGGCAAGGAGTCCGAAACCTTGAACCTCTGGAGACTCTACCAGTTCAACTTAAGACCACGCAAGGCCAACCCATTCCAAGGGTGGGTTCTGTCAAAATTTTGGGACTCCTAATCAATGCCAAAGGTTGTAACTCGGAAGCGATTAACAAGATCGGTGCGCAGGCAAACAACTTACTCAGACTCATTTCTCGGGTGACTAGCAAAAGAGGAGGACTCCAAGAAGATATTCTGCTTAGGGTGTTTGACGCCTTTTTCATCAGCCATGTTAATTACTCAGCCCCCCTACCTCAAGTTGAGTAAGGTGGAAAAAAAATAAGCTGGATACACTTATTAGAACCGGTCTTAAGAGGCTGCTTGGCCTACCGCAATCCACCTGCACGGAGAGGCTTTTAGAGCTAGGACTACATAATACAGTTGAAGAACTAATTGAGGCTCACTTTGCTGCACAAGTCTGTAGATTATCGTCAACCAGGCCGGGAAATAAAATTCTTGACGAGGCAGGCATATCACCCTTAGTTTCGATGCAAAATGTGCACCCTCTTTCTAGAGAAGCAAAGGAAAGCATAATAGTGGAGCCGATTCCGAGACACATCCACCCTATCTATAACAAGGGTCGGAGAGTCGCTCGTGCAAAGGCTATTCTCAAGAGACTCGGCCCACACACGGCTGACGTTTTGTTTGTCGATGCAGCCCAATACGAGGGAAAAGAAAGATTCGCTATAACAGTTGTTGACGCGCGAGGAACACTAATCAATGCAGCATCAGTGCAAACAAAACATGTACATGTGGCGGAAGAGACCGCCATAGCCCTGGCCCTTCATACGGCTAAACAACCCGTCACCGTCTACTCGGATTCGCGCACGGCGGTCAGAAACTACTCAAATGCTTTAATATCAGGCCAAGCCGCTAGCATCGTTCACAAATCTATGCAAGGAGGAACAAATGAAAAGCTCAGCGGTCACCACATCTCGTGGTTCCCTGCTCACGTAGAATGTATATCAGGATGCAATCCCAACGAGCGGGCTCATTCCCTAGCGCGAGAGCTCACGTACCGCGCTGGGAATAACAGACCGGCTCAGTCACAGGACTGCCTCATTAAAGACCCTTTAACAACATTTAACGAAATTACGTCTCACTATAAGCTGGGTAGGCGAACATTCCCTCCACCGAACCCCAAATTAAACAGAGCCCAATCCGTTACTCTCAGACTTTTGCAGACACGCACTTATCTTACTCCTAGAGCTTTCAGTTGGTCCAATCCCGATTTTCCACAGTCGTGCTCTAAATGCGGGCACGATACCTGCTCCTTCGACCATATGCTCTGGCTGTGCCCATTTAACGTGGGCTCCACTCTACATGATGCGGCCACCTGGGATGAGCGACTGCGCAGTCCGGATCTCACGCATCAACTCCAGGCCGTCCAGAGGGCTCGTGTCGTCGCCGAGAGTCATCATCTCCCGGTTCCGACATGGGTGGAGCCACCGACTTGATTGGGGAGGTCTCTTGGCCTCTTTTGTCTTGTCCCTCAGGACTCGAATAAAGTTCTTTGTATGTATGTTAAGCACTCATCAATCAAAGCATATGACAAAAAAAAAGGTTTAACAACAGACTAATATCAATCATAATTGTGACAGAACAATATAAAACACCCACAAGCACAAACCCTTTATACTAGTCGGCGACTTCAACATACACATTATGGACCTTAGGACCTAGCTTTGTCGTCGACTCTCAGTGTCCGCGCTGTCATGGTATATAGAAAACCGTTGTTATAGTCGAAACATGTGTGTGTATGTGAATACAAAAAAAGGTTTACAATAGACGAACATCAATCATAATTGTGACGAAACAATGTAAACCGCCTACAAGCGCAAACCGTTTATACTAGTCTGCGACTTCAACGTAGACATTATGGACCTTAGGACGTAGCTTTGTCGTCGACTCTTTATGTCACTTTATGTGACTTTATGTCACTCAATTTACATTATATAGGGCGACGCTCGGGTAACGTACATTTACTCACCAATACGATACCCAGAGCTTCGCCCACTCGTCATGATTCACTTCGTAGAGATGCGTGCATTTATTTTTCATCGTCGTGAGCCGCAGCACAAAGTGCGCAAAATGTTTTAAAAAAGGTTTAGCGGGTACCAGGCTTCTCCGCAGAATGACGAATAATGCCGTGCTGAGTGTTTCCCTATATCTTGAAAGTTGCGATGATTTAAGGCGTAGTGAGTGCCTTGCCCGTGTACTTGTATTAGTTGCATAGCTCGGCACACTCACTCATGAGTGCACTCAACTCACACTCACCCACACTCATTTGAACGTGATGAGTTGAGTATGAGTGAGTACTCATGCGTGTGAGTGAGAACTCATGAGTGTGAGTGGTCGTGAGTGTGAACGTGAGTGAGTACTCATAAGTGTGAGTGGACGTGAGTATGAACGTGAGTGAGTGCGAAGGCTGAAAAAATTGTGGTGAGTGAGTTTGAGTGAGTACTCCCTTAAAGTGCCGACCTATGGAGCTCGGCACACTCACTCATGAGTGCACTCAACTCCCACTCACTCACACTCATTTGAACGTGGTGAGTTGAGTATGAGTGAGTACTCGTGTGTGAGTGGACGTGAGTGTGAACGTGAGTGAGTACTCATGAGTGTGTGGAGGTGAGTGTGAACGTGAGTGAGTACTCGTGAGTGTGAGTGGACGTGAGTGTGAACGTGAGTGAGTGCGAAGGCTGAAAAAATTGTGGTGAGTGAGTTTGAGTGAGTACTCCCGTAAAGTGCCGACCCATGATTAGTTGCCGCAAAAGAGTCTACAACGGGCTCTAGAAAGGCCGCTCTTCCTGCTTTCGCTGTGACTGTGGTGCGTGTTCCGCGCAGGCCTGGTGATTTCTTGACTGTGGACAACCAGCATAGCGCATGGTGGTCTGTCGCAACAGTGAAATGTCGACCATGGAGGTACGGTCGAAATTTTTGGATGAACCAGCCAACAGCCAAGCACTGTTCGGTTTTCGAGTACTTCTTTTCTGCAGAGGTCAGAGTGCCGCTTGCATAAGCGACAACTTTCTCGCGAAATTTACGGTCACGCTGTAGATGTACGGCACCAATTCATTGTGCGCTAGCGTCAGTAATGTCTTGTCATCGAAATAACAAAGACCCGGTGGGGATGTCAGTGCGCCGTTGAGTTCGTGGAATTCGACTTTGCACTGATCATTGCAATCGGAGGAACCGGTACTTGCGGTAGCTTGCGGAGAGGCGAGGCAATGGTGGCAAATCTTTTGGATGAAGCATCGAAAGTACGATGCGAGTCCAAGGAAGCTGCGCAGCTCTTTTTGCACGAAGTGGGCGCGGAAAGCTGAGTACTGCGGAAATTTTGTCCAGATCGGGCTGGATGCCATCTTTTTAACGAGATGTCCGAGAACTTTGATCTTTGTGCTTCTGAAGCCCGGCATTGGAGAGGCATGTGAACACTTCATCTAGGTGTTGCGGATGATCAGCAAAAGTGGAGGAAAAGATGACGATATTGTCCAAGTGGCACAGACAAGTTTGCCACTTGAGGCCGCGAAGAAAAGTGTCGATGATCCTTTCAAATGTGGCGGGGGGCATTAAATAGGCCGAAGGGCGTTAGGTTAAACTCGTCAAGACCGTCCGGCGTAGAAAAGGTGGTCTTTTATTTGTCCGCTTCGTCCATTGGAATTTGCCAATATCCGTAACGGAAGGTCAAGGGTGGAGAAGTATTGCGCGCCTTGCAATGAGTCAAGTACATCATCTATACGGGGCAGAAGGACTGAAAGCTGGGCCAGTTGGTAACCGTACTTGAACATAATTTAACTCAGCGCAAGATGACGCGGAACACAAGGGAAGAAGGGACAGACACAGCGCTGACTCGCAACTGAATGTTTACTTGGAAAACATGAACGAAAGAAAAGAACACTTCAACCCTCCCACCCATGTGACCACACTAAAACAGGAAAACGGCTGGTCAGCTGACATATTAACCAAAGAAAAAAGAAAATAAACAACCTGAAGACCCCACGTGTACTCTCCAACAGCAGAAAAGTTAAGATAACGTGCTATCCAAGAACCTAACCTCGCTATCATGTAAGGCTATGGAAGGCACGCTAATGCATTGTTCACCCCTTTTTTTTTTATATTGAGGGACGACGATGAAGTGTGCCTCTTGCACTGCGATTTGTTTACCGGGTGACAGTTTTTGCCGATTTTTCATGTTTCTCGCGTAGCCATCGTTATTTTATCTGGCTACAGTGGAAGTGGACTCGCCTGCGCACCCTCCAGGCATGACCCCGCCGTCGGCAGGCCCCTCGAGGAAACGGAACAGCGCACTCAGCGACGCTGACAGTGAGTCTACCGAACTTTATTCGGCAGGCAGTGACGATTGCGACGATGACTTCACGCCTGTTTACAGTCGTAAACAAAAACGAAGATCCCTGGGTGCTTCACCACCTTCTACAGCATCTACTGTGAAGCCGAAGGTAGCTTCAACGAACTACACTATCTTATTTGTGCCAATTACGCCGTCGGACAATCTGAGACACCTGAATCGGCAGACCATCTCGAGGAAACTCGAGTCTCTGGCGCCAAACGAGATTAAGGATGTCCGAGTCAACCCCCCGCAAGAATGTCTTGGCCATCGACGTCATACACCAGGCATCTCTGCTTGCTCTAACCAAGATCACAGACTTCGATGGCATCAAGGTTCGACCTCACATTCCACTTAGCAGTGACATGGTGCTAGGTGTGATTTACGATGTCGACATCTCCATTCCTTCTGGCGACCTTCCTATGCTGATCAAGGAAGTTAGTGACCATAGCAACATCGTCCAAGTCTCACGGCTGGGCAACTCGCGTTGCGTAAAGATTGTCTTCAAAGGCGACACATTGCCATCCCACGTGAAGGTAGGCCATTTTCGTCACGTGGTCCGTCCATTTACACCAAGACCACTCCAGTGCCATAAATGCCAAAAAAATGGGTCATGTGAGCGGAGTTTGCCGGAACGTGGTGGTTTGTCCCCGCTGTGCAGAGCGACACAACGCGGAGTCCTGCCGAGCAACCACCCTGAAATGTACAACTGCCAAGGATCGCATGAAGCGTCATCAAGAGAATGTCCACTTGTTAAAAAAGAATGGAGTGTCTTGAAGCAGATGGTGCTGGACGGCTCAACGCACAAAGAGGCTGCAGACATTGTAAGAAATAGACAACGGCGCTCGCGTCGGCGACGAAGGTCTAGGGCTACTGCTGCTCAATCTGTACGGACACCGCGATCTCCTACTCCGACATACCATGAGCCTTCCCTTAAGCGACAGTTCCCACCACTGGCCCCACCACCACCGCCCAATGCATCACAGTCGGAGAGCCGGAAAGGTGTAGAGGCTTCGAAAGCTGCGGCGGAGGTCGCGTGGCCCTCACTGCCACCATTGCGCACTTATAAAGAGCCGGTGCAGAATGCCCCTCAGTGCACATCATCGTCCACAGATGATTTCCATGACGAAAACCGACAAGTCCTGGCTGTGTTGAGGTCTCTCGTGACCACGATGCGTACTCTCCTCAACGGAATGACAACTCCATCGGCTCAATGCGCACTGCAAGTTCTGGATTCCTTGGAGCCAGTCCTTGCAAGCCTTTTTTGAACATCTTGGGTTCCAGTCTACTTTCAGACAACCGTAGAGGAACTGGTCTCAAACGCTTCCCAGTTGTGACTGTCTAAGTGCACGTGGTGAACGCTGACAAGCGTGTGCGCGCATCACTTGTTCTCTCTTTCCTTCTTGCTTTCTCTCTTCTTTTCCTCCCCTTTCCCCCTTCCCCCGTGTAGGGTAGCAAACCGAGTATAACCTGGTTAACCTCCCTGCCTTTCATTTGCCTCTCTTTCTCTCTCTCTCTCTTTTTTGATATTATATGCTTCAATTATTTCTCTTGTAGTCTTTATATTATATGCTTCAATTATTTCTCTTGTAGTCTGATCTTTGTGTGTCGATATAACTTGAGCTTCATGAAAGATAGGAGCGCAATTACGCAGCGCAGTATGTTGGGACACATGCGAGTATGCATTTCCTTGCAAAGAACGCCTGTGTTCCAACAACCTAATGTTGATGCAATTCAGGCCATTCGAAAGTTATTAAGAATGGTATTGCTTTTTGATGTTTGCGTTCTGCACTGCTTAGATCTTGCTCTCATCAGATGGGCACCGGTTTCTCGGAACAAGTGACGAGACTAGCAGACGCAGATTTTCCGGTCGCTAGCATCCGGCAAACTGTTCAGAAGTTGATCAAGCGAGTTAAGAAAAACGCAAACGATATCGCTACCCATACAGATCCAGAGCATAGGAAATCTTCAGTAGTACTTCCGTACATAACAGACTATCCCACAACTTGAAGAATGTTGCTAGCCGGTTTGGAGTGAGTGTTGTTTTTTCGTCGCCTAATAAGTTCAATAAGGCTTGTGGGATTGTTGAACGGAAACTTAAGAAGCGCGTGTCAGGAGTAACTGAAGAGGGCTGCAGGGTCAAACACGTGACTCCTTTTGTACAATGTAGGAAGGGTGTCGTCTATCTTTTACCGTTTTCCTGCGGTCGTGTATATTGTGAGCACTATTCATACTCTTCATCTTCTCATCTGTAAATACACATCATCGCCACTTAAGTCTGAGCAGGGGGGCTCTGGCTCGAGTGAGAATAAAGAAGAGTGTTGAGGCCTGAACGTTGTCTCACAAGTGGTGGATTGTGCTGTCCGGTCCCTCAGTCCTCTGGCTCTACCGGTGCCTCTACGCCTTCCACTACAATACACCCCTGGAGCTCCGTTCAGGTCGCCGTTTGCCACAACAGACCTCGGCAATGTCGCAAGACGAGGGCTTTGCCGCTGGAGCGTCGACGACGCCTGCCCCGACAACGTCTGCCCCGGCGGGAGTTCCTTCCTGTCTGGTCACCACGCCACAGAAGGATCCACCGGTGTTCGCTGGCCTTCGTGGGGACGACGTCGAAGACTGGTTGGAGGAGTACGACCGCGTCAGTGCCCTCAACCACTGGGATGACTCTGCGAAGCTCACTCGCGTCGCCTTCTACCTGACAGGTGTAGCGAAAACTTGGTTTTTCAATCACCAGCTAGACTTCCTGGATTGGACCTCATTCAAACTCCAGCTACGGCAAATTTTCGCGAACCCTTCCATCCGTTCGGACATCGCGAAGAAGAAGTTAGCGGGGCGTGTCCAGCAAAATGGCGAGTCATACACTTCTTACATTGAAGATGTCCTCGCCCTTTGTCGCCGAGTGAACAGTTCAATGACGGAGACTGACAGGGTGCGCCACCTACTCAAAGGCATTGGTGCTGCGGCATTCAACGCACTCGTGGTGCAGAACCCCACTACCGTCTCACAAGTTGTCGCCACGTGTCAGCGCCTTGATGAGCTCCATCTGCTCCGTTTGCAGCCTGACACATGTCATTTGAGTGCACCCTCTGACAGCGAGCTACGCGCATTGATTCGGGCCATCATACGAGAGGAACTCCAGGCACAAGCTGCGTCTTGCCCTCTTGAGCTCCGCACGTCATCTCCTGGCAGCAGCCTCCGCAACATCGTCAGGGAAGAACTTGTTGCCTTGAGGTGTGCGGAAGTTCCCAGGCATGACCCTGTGCCGACACCAACTTACGCACAGGTTGCGGCGCTAGCACCTCCTGATCACACACCATCCCAACCGTCCCCAATGCACGGCTCAGTGAATGTTCTCTCCCCACGACCGTCGCTTCCGCCTCCCAACACCTGGCGGCCACCCCGACCTGTATGTTATTATTGTGGAATCCGTGGCCATATCTCCCGGTTTTGCCGACGCCGTCAACAGGACGAAAGACGGGGTTACGAGTACTATGAGAGAAACGAGCTTCCTGGTCCGATACCACAAAACAGTCGCCCCTACCAACGTTACGAACGCCGTTCGCCATCTCCTCAGAGCCTCGAAGGAGCCGGTCCTCCCCGTTTCTCGCGTCGCCGCTCTCCGTCCCCGATGCTCCGCTCCTCTTCGCCCCTTCGACCAGCTACTTCGTCCCCGGGCCACCGCCCGGAAAACTAAGTAGTGCAGCTTTGGGAGGGAAAGCTGCATCTGTCGGCCTAAGTCAAACTCCTCCGCAGCGGCCCTCAAATGTACTGTTAGTATGTATTGAAGGTGTCTGGACTGAAGCATTGGTAGATACGGGTGCAGCGCTTTCCGTCATCAGTACTGGACTGTGTTCTCGTTTGCGCAAAGTCAGAACGCCGTATACTGGACCTCCTCTTCGGTGCGCCAATGCAGTTCTTGTTCGGCCCGTTGGTGTGTGCACAGCGAGAGTTTTTATCGATGGCATACTTCATCACATTCCGTTTCTCGTCCTGTCGTCGTGTACCCACGCACTTATTTTAGGATGGGACTTTCTTTCTTCAGCGTCGGCCGTGATATCTTGCCATCAGCGAGTCGTTCATATGACTAACACGGAATTTTCATCTGATGACGATGCTCGCCACCTGCATTTCGTCACTGCCACTGATTGTGCTATTCCACCTGGCAACGAGAATTTACTGACGTTGACGTCCGATACCATCATTAATGGTGATGTGTTTCTCGCTCCATGCGATCGCTGGATATCTGGTGGAATCGTTATTGCGCCTAGCTTGGTCAGGTTTCATGACAGCAGAGCGTTGGTCACTGCACGTAATCCTACATCTTCGCCACTTGTTCTGCCCCAAGGTACCCGGTTGGCCTGCTTTGCTGACACCGAACCTCTTGCCCTTATGCCCCTTCATACCGATGCACCACTGTCGCCTACTGCTAACGACGACCATGCGACGACCACAGCTTTGACTGCCACGATCAATCCGGATCTATCTGCGGCGCAAAAGAAAGATCTCTTGGCACTACTTCGAAAGCACAGTGCTTCTTTTGACGTACACTCCAAGCTTCTCGGGCGCACGTCCGTCGCAGTGCACCGCATCCAAACCGAGGGCAATTCCATCGTACGCCGCCGACCATACCGTGTGTCTTCCGCGGAACGCAAAATCATCGAGGACAACGTCACTGACATGCTGAAACGCGACATCATTCGGCCATCGTCAAGTTCTTGGTCGTCGCCTGTGGTGCTGGTCCGGAAGAAGGACGGCTCGGTACGATTATGCGTCGATTATCGAGCACTAAATAAGATAACGCGCAAAGATGTATATCCGATGCCACGAATTGACGACGCCCTTGACTCCCTCCAGGGCGCTGAATATTTCTCCAGCCTCGATCTCCGCTCAGGCTATTGGCAAATACCTATGCACGAAGGGGACAAGGACAAGACGGCCTTTGCAACACCCGATGGCCTCTATGAGTTCAATGTCATGCCCTTCGGTTTATGCAACACTCCGGCAACGTTTGAGCGTATGATAGACACCGTTCTTCGTGGCCTTAAGTGGAAAACCTGTTTATGTTATCTGGATGACATCGTCATTTTTTCTTCCACCTTCCGTCAACATCTTGAGCGGCTAGACGAAGTTCTGACGTGCATTTCTAACGCTGGGCTACAACTCAATACAAAAAAAAATGTCATTTCGCCCGAAAGAATATCATAGTGTTGGGCCACCTAGTCAGTAAAGAGGGCGTTCGACCAGATCCTGAGAAGGTCACTGCTGTGACACGCTTCCCTCGTCCCGAAAATCAGAAGCAATTACGAAGTTTCCTGGGCCTTGCGTCTTATTTTCGCCGCTTCATTCGCGACTTCGCCTCCATCGCGTCGCCACTACACAAGCTGCTGACATCGGGAACAACCTTCGCTTGGACGAACGATTGCGACATCGCTTTTGACACCCTCAAGGCGGCGCTGACATCTGACCCCGTGCTCTGTCACTTCGACGAATATGCCCCTACCTGTCTGCACACCGACGCTAGCGGCCATGGCATCGGTGCCGTCCTCGTACAGCGTGATACAACTGGTCGAGAAAGAGTCGTCGCCTACGCCAGCCGCGCACTCACGAATGCTGAACGAAACTACTCGATTACAGAACAAGAATGCCTGGCTGTAATTTGGGCCGTACAGAAATTCCGCCCATATCTTTACGGACGCCATTTTACCGTAATAACGGACCACCACGCGTCGTGCTGGCTGTCGTCGCTGAAGAATTTGTCCGGACGCCTTGGCCGCTGGGTGCTCCGACTCCAAGAATACACATTTGAAGTTGTTTACAAATCTGGAAAGAAACACCAAGATGCCGACGCCCTATCCCGTTGCCCTCTCCCACTACCATCTACTACGAGCAAGCCTATTCATTGCTCGTCCCATGACGACGAGGATACGTGTCCACTAACGTTATCGGAAATGGCGGTTGCTGGCCCGGTGTCATCCACTCGCTACACTCAGCTTGCCTCCTGTCAAAAGCAAGACCCATACTGCTGCCGCATGGTTCAACGCCTCTGCGGAAAATCTACACCACCTAATTCCAGGTTGCGCCGACAACTCAGGCAATTCAAGATTGAAAACAACGTGCTGCATCGATACATTTACAGTGATGATGGACACCGGTGGGTCCCCGTTCTTCCACGTTCGCTTCGTGAACAGGTCCTTGAGGCCTTTCACGACGACCCATCTGCCGGCCACTTAGGATTTCAAAAAACGTACAGCCGCATTAGGAGTCGCTTCTTCTGGCCTGGTCTCTCCACCTCTGTTGCAAAGTACGTCTCTTCTTGCGCACGATGCCAACGGCGCAAGCGACCGACTTCACCTCCTGCTGGCTTATTACAGCCAATACCATGTCCCGAGGAACCTTTTGCCGTTGTTGGAATCGACCTTGTCGGACCTCTTCCCGTAACATCTGCAGGATATCGATGGATCGTGACAGCGGTTGACCACCTCACGCGTTACGCAGAGACCGCTCCTCTACGCTCCAGTTCAGCCTCTGACGTGGCAAGCTTCTTTCTCGAAGCCATTGTCTTGCGTCACGGTGCGCCCCGCGTCCTCTTAAGCGACCGCGGCAAGGCTTTCCTATCCACAGTAATTGAAGAAATGCTTAAAAATTGCGGCACAGTTCACAAGACTACATCGGCATACCATCCTCAGACCAACGGCATCACAGAGCGATTCCATCGCACACTAATTGAAATGATATCCATGTATGTTGGGCCAGCTCACGACAACTGGGACAAAATTTTACCATTTGTGACGTTCGCTCATAACACCGCCGTCCAGCGCACTACTGGGTACTCACCCTTCTACCTTGTCTACGGCCGTTCGGCGACATTCACGATCGACGCTTCGTTCTTGCGCACTCCGACCGACAATTCTACGACTACACCCGAAGAGTCAGCCTCGAGACTTGAAAAATGTCGGCAACTTGCTCGGCTTAATACCGAAGCCAGTCAACACGATCGCAAGCAGCGGTACGACATTTCTCATCGTGACGTCTCCTTCCGTCCTGGCGACGAAGTGCTCCTTTGGACGCCTACTCGTGTTCCCGGATTGTGTGAAAAGTTCCAGTCGCGATTCCTTGGACCCTACGTAATTAACGCACAAACATCTCCTGTTAATTATCGTATCACTCCAGTTGACGTTTCTCCCGACCGTCGCTACCGTGGTTCGGAGGTAGTCCACGTGTCGCGTCTAAAGCCCTTCGTTCGACGTCTCAGCCCACTCTAAGTCGCGGCCAGGCTGGCCGCTTCGTCGCGCGGGGAAATTAGTGTGAGCACTATTCATACTCTTCATCTTCTCATCTGTAAATACACATCATCGCCACTTAAGTCTGAGCAGGGGGGGCTCTGGCTCGAGTGAGAATAAAGAAGAGTGTTGAGGCCTGAACGTTGTCTCACAATATATAGGCCAAACAAGTAGGTGCATCAACATTAGGTTGTTGGAACACAGGCGTTCTTTGCAAGGAAATGCATACTCGCATGTGTCCCAACATGCTGCGCTGTGTAATTGCGCTCCTATCTTTCATGAAGCTCAAGTTATACCGACACACAAAGATCAGACTACAAGAGAAATAATTGAAGCATATAATATAAAAAAAAAGAGGTGAACAATGCATTAGCGTGCCTTCCATAGCCTTACATGATAGCGAGGTTAGGTTCTTGGATAGCACGTTATCTTAACTTTTCTGCTGTTGGAGAGTACACGTGGGGTCTTCAGGTTGTTTATTTTCTTTTTTCTTTGGTTAATATGTCAGCTGACCTGCCGTTTTCCTGTTTTAGTGTGGTCACATGGGTGGGAGGGTTGAAGTGTTCTTTTCTTTCGTTCATGTTTTCCAAATAAACATTCAGTTGCGAGTCAGCGCTGTGTCTGTCCCTTCTTCTCTTGTGTTCCGCGTCATCTTGCGCTGATTTAAATTATGTTCAAGTTCTATACGGGGCATCGGATATACACCATTTCGGGTGATCTTGTTGAGCCGCGGTAATCACAAGATTGCACCGATCCATCCTTCTTTGGTATACCAAAACAACGGGTGATGACCAAGAGCTGTCAGAGGGTCGTATGATGTTTCTTTTAAGCATGTAGGCCATGTTCTCCTCGAAGATTTTGCGTTCGGCCAAGGAGACTCCGTAGGGACGACGGCGTACAATATTCTGACCATCATGCAGCGTCGATACGATGAGACGAAACTGTGGTCTGTCCGAGTGTCATAGCATTGGCGTCGAAGGAGGTCTGGTGTTTCGTTAGCAATTTCAGCAACGCCTCACGCTGAGGAGCAGCAAGGTCAGGATTTATCCCAGAAGCAAAGGTGGAGGAAGTAATAGGCTTGCCTTGTTGAGGATGAGCGTGCAAGGCGTCAAGGGGGACCAAAGATACCGATTGAGTATCCACATAACAGGTTACCACCGAACCTTGAGGTAGGAGAATAGTTTCAGTGGTGGTATTCAGGCCGATGATTACCGCAGCACTCTCTTTGAACCATGCCAGGCTGGAGGGAAATAAAATACCACGAGCTAGATAGGAGACCCAAGGAGTGATGAACATGTCACCATTAGCAATGTGCGTACACGTGATCGTGATGAGTTGGTCCTGACACGGAGACAGTGCGGAATCGGCAGCTGTGAAAAAACGCAGTCGTTTCTCGTCGATATTCTCGCTGCAATGATTGGTCTCGGTCATCTGGACTACTCTTTGGCGGCAAAAGATTAAAGCAGACGCTGACGAGAGAAAGTTCCAACCTAAAATTAGTTCATGAGCACACAAAATTAAAACGACGAAAGTGATGTGATGACGGATACCGGCGATGAAGAGGCGTGCTGTACATTGGGCTAATGGTCGAATGATTGCTCCATTGGCCCCAATCAAGGATGATCCAAGGTAGGGCGTCTTCACTTTCCGCAAGTGAGAACACAAGTCTGCACGCATAACAGAAATAGTAGCACCCCTGTCTATCAAAGCCAACACCCTGCGCACTTTGCACAGTCACCAATAACATGTTCGACGGTTGTTCAGGAGGACTTGCATCACTTCGCCGCGATGCAGTTTTTTTAGTATATGGGATTTTACGTCTCAAAACCACGATATGATTATGAGAGACGCCGTAGTGGAGGCTCCGGAAATTTCGACCATCTGGTGTTCTTTAACGTGCACTGACATCGCACAGTACACGGGCCTCTACCATTTCGCCTCCACCGAAATGCGACCGCCGCGGCGATGCAGTTTTCGCTCCAAAAACTGCACTGTTTAGTTTTCCGATCGTTGGACAGGGAGTTGAGAAAGAGGCCGAAGTGGCGAAACAGGGTGCCGGATGTGGCGATGGGAGCGTTGTCGAGAGGCACGTGCATTGATGGTCGTGTTGGAAAAGGTCTACCGGATATGGAGATCGGCGAGTGAGAGAATTGTCGACATGACGGTGGTAAACTGGAGCAGGAGATGGCTCGTCGCGTTCAGAAGCCGCATAACCACGGCGTTCGTCTTGATGGCAGCGTCGACCAAACCCGGGAGGTAGACCCGCAGGCTGCAGACCCGAAGGTCGTGGGTTCGATCCCGGCCGTGGCGGTCGCATTTCGATGGAGGCGAAATGGTAGAAGCCCGTGTACCTGTGCGATGTCAGTGCACCGTTAAACAACACCACATGGTCGAAATTCCCGGAGCCCTCCACTACGGCGTCTCTCATAATCATATCCAGAGCTACACACCAACTGAAAGTGCACTGAAACGACAAAAACACGCTCTTCACTGACGCCGCACTCTATCCGGACGGACTACTGGTCCGCTATCGTCGGGATCAACTCCGAGAGAATGACAACGCACGCAGCTAGTATCAAGACCAAACACCCGGAGGTATCTGAAGAAACGGCCATCGCCCCTGGCTGTAAAACGCCGACATACCGTATTCAGTGACTCGTGCACTGCTATGCGCAATTTCGCCAAGGGTAGGATTTCGATTGAAGCCCTTCTTGTATTCATGAATGCCGGCCAGGTTTCCCGCGCTACCTTGATCTGGCTCCCCGACCATGCGGACGAAGTCTGCCCGCACTTGCCTAACCTTAACAAGAGGCGCACTCCGCCGCACGTGACGCTATAACCCGAGAGGAGATGAACATGTCGAAGGGTACGTGCACCGGGGTCGACTTACGGGATACAACGGGAACTGACCGAGGCGTTCTACTAGGCCCAACGGTGCTACCCTAACTGCTTTCAGGTAACTGCTTCAGCTCTGCATATATGCAGAGCTGAAGCAGTTACCTGGAGACAGCTGGAAATTAACACTTATGCTAATCCACTGCTACACCACCGAATCTACCCCTAAGATTTATGACACCATCTGTAAGGTCTTTATAATTCTCTGTATTTCTTTCTTTCTTTGCCATTTCTTTGTCATTCTGTCTCTCTCTCTGTTTTTAAATGCGAAGCATTTCTTAGCGAACTTCGGCGACTTTGAGCGTATCTATCTATCTATCTAGCTATCTAGCCGCCTAGGACTTTGTGCTCTCCTGGCCGTATCGTTAATGGGATTTATACCAAATTTGGTATGGCATAACATGACTGTATGAAGAACATAAATGGCTGGTCATATCATGAAAATCATGAATAACTTGTCATGAAAAGTATGATTTACATGCCACGCTCATGGCGCGCTCGCGGCCGTTTCGTTAGCTTGACATACACCAAATTTGGGCTTGAGTGACATGACTGTATGACGAACATAAATGACAAGTGGTAATATGAAAGTTATGACTTCATGAGCGACATGACTTGCATTCCACGCTCATAGCGCGCTCGCGGCCGTTTCGTTAGCTTGATATACACCAAATTTGGTATTGAGTGACATGACTGTGTGACGAACGTAAATGACAAGTGGTAATATGGAAATCATGACTTGTCATGTGCGACATGACTTGCATGCCACGCTCATGGCGCGCTCGCGGCCGTTTCGTTTGCTTGATATACACCAAATTTGGTATTGAATGACATGACTCTATGACGAACATAAATGACAAGTCGTAATGTGGAAATCATGACTTGTCATGTGCGTCATGACTTGCATTCCACGCTCATGGCGCGCTCGCGGCCGTTTCGTTAGCTTGATATACACCATATTTGGTATTGAGTGACATGACTGTATGACGAACATAAATGACAAGTGGTAATATGGAAATCATGACTTGTCATGTGCGACATGACTTGCATGCCACGCTCATGGCGCGCTCGCGGCCGTTTCGTTAGCTTGAGATACACCAAATTTGGTATTGAGTGACATGACTGTATGGCGAACATAAATGACAAGTGATAATATGGAAATCATGACTTGTCATGTGCGACATGACTTGCATGCCACGCTCATGGCGTGCTCGCGGCCGTTTCGCTAGCTTGATATACAGCAAATTAGGTACTGAGTGACATGACTGTATAACGAACATAAGTGGCAGGTGGTAACATGAAAATCTTGGCATGCATGCCATCTACAATGCCATTTACATGCCACGCTCCTGGTGCGCTTGCGTCCAGTTCGCTAGCTTGACATACACCAAAATTGGTATATCGCGACGTGACTGTATGACGAACACAAATGACAGGTCGTAACATGTAAAACATGACATGCAAATTATGTAAAGCATGATTTGCTCCTTCCTGGCTGCTTCGCGTTACATCGATTCCCACAGTGCGTGGGATCTGCCGGCTTTTTTCTATCTCCTTTTCGTGTCTTTTTTCGATCGCTTTTTCGCTCTTTCTATGTATTCCATGTCTTTGTATATTTTATGCCTTTATTCCCTTTATTTCTCTCTATTTTCTTTTCCTCTTTCTCCCCCCCCCCCCTCTCTGTGTGTATGTTCTTGTCTTTTTATCTTTTTTTGTCTTATTTTCCTTTATTTCTCCCTATTTTTTTCTTCTTCTTTTTCTCTTTAATTCTCTCTATTTTCTACTTCTATCTCTTTCTTTCTCGCTGTCTTTTTCAAGTGATCGTTTCCGTTTGACACCTAGCTGCTGTGCATGGTAGTGGGACTTGCCTAATTCCTATGGCGTATACCCACCTGACCTTTTTTTCTTATTTTTCGGAAAGCCTACCTGGAGCCACAATAAGTTGAGGCATCAAAAGTACAGATGCAAATTCGCCTAGTGTAAGAAGTCCTAGAATGAACGATGGTAAGGTCCACGGATCTAGCGGTCGAGGTGGGGTGGTCGGCCAGGCCCGAGGTCCGTTGCACGGAGGAGGGGAAGACGGCTTAATCGTAGGGGCCTGTGCAGGTCCACAAGTGCGTGGCAGTCACATCGCGAATTTGGAGTTTCACAAAATGGACACGATGTACCATATGGGTCGCGGTAATGTTGCGCCCAGAAAGTGGTCGCAGATGGGGTAAGCGCAACCCCGACACGAAACCTCCGCAACGTAGCCTCCTCTTAGTGGGTTGAACCATCAGGGAGGTCTGACCTAGCGATACACGGATGTTTTGCACAAAAGAGCAATAAAGAGAGCGCGTGCTTCTTCACGATGATGATTGTTACTTACAATGTAGCAAAAGTTACCCACAGCCTAAACTGCTTCGCTGTTCAAAGTATTAATGCCGATGCTATCTCGGCGAGGTGGGAGGCCGCCCTGCGTAGCTCCAAGCTAACCGCAGCAGTCCAGCAGGCCCGTGAAGCGGTGGAGAGGCAAAGCGTTGACGTCCCAACATGGGAGACCTGAGCCCGGCTCGTTAATCTGCCGGGCAATCACTAAAGTTTTTCCATCCATGGCCCGTCTAATAGTAGCCAGCAGAGTGCAAAATTAGATGCATGCGAATAAAAGAAGTGCGCGTGTAATCCCCGCTGGACGGTCATTTACGACCAACGCGTTTTCCAAGAGCCAAGCTGGTCTGTGATTATAAACACCGCCGGCACCTCGAAGGCACGCTACAATATTTTGCGAAATATACTTGTGCAAAACATGAGCCTATGCTCACTGCGGCCCTTACCAATGTTTCTCTAAGCCCAATCGGAGATCACATCTGTAAAGGAGAAGTTAGTTCAGTTTCACAAATGTTGTCCGCTTAGCCTTAAGAAGAGCATCACCACATTTAAAATCGTAAATTTGTATCTGTCAGTAGTAGTGCACTACTCAGTAAAGTCACAAACACGCAACAACGCATGGCGTGATTTTAAAGTGTTTCTTCCGTCTTTTTTTGAATTTTTCAAAAATTGCTACTGTGAATCACAGTCAAGAAGGTTCACGCGAACGCTATAAACTATATTTAGCAAACTAGGACGCGTAGTGCAACTCTGCCAAGTTTAGTTACTGCGGCAGTGTTGTATGGCGTAGAGGAATGCAGCGTTTCGAACGTTCTCACCTGAGGTTGCCTCAGGGTGTAGTCTTCCGTTTCGCCACGCCCAAATGTGAACCTCGGGCATGGGGTTCAACAAGAGAAGTCATTCCTGAGGAGCAGAGGAGCCCTTACCTTTTCAAAGTATTTTTGTTGACATTGCTGGAGACCTTTACATCAAGAAATACACCCATTTATTTCAAAGCAATTACCTTTGAAACACATTTGGCTCCTGTTCAAACATTTGGCTCCTGTTCATTTGCTAATATGCACTTCACACCTAAGGTAGGGAGCAGACCAAGGTGCTATGTAGACTCGCGGGATAACTTAACCGCTTGCCTTCGAATGCCTACCCACAGCTCCATAAATGATGCCTTGTCCCCTTCTTCCTGTATTCTCTTCTCGAAACGGCCGAGTAGATCGGGCGTAAAGTATTCTTTCCATCCTCCCACCTTGGCGTCCTTGACCAGTGCGTACTTTGAGTGGTCTCCACGGTAGCCTTCCTTGCTGGTAATCTGCTTCTTAACAAATAGCTCGTTCCATTCCTGCGACTCATTCGCGCTGAGATTAACCAGGATGACTTTCCTCATGTGTCCTGGTTTCGACAGTTCGACGATGTTCTCGAGCATTTGTGAGTCACTGCGGAGGACCTCACCGTAGCTCTCTCCCAGAAAGCTCGCCAGTCTCAACACTTCACTTTTGGTGTCCTTCTTGAGGTCCTCGTAAGTCACGAAGAACACGTTGTGTTCGTCCTTGAGGGCATACGCTGACGCCACGTGGTCGAAGTAACTCCCGTAGCCCAAGTCACCCTCGCTGAAAGGTTCGAAGAACTCTTCGAACGTGCCGTCTTCGAACTTCGAGCTGCTGAGATCTGCGGTCATGCGGAACTGCGAGGCGCAAACGTCCCACGGGTTTCGGGCGATGTAGATGTATTTGGCCTCTTCGTTCATCGCGTCTCGACTCAATGGCAGGTGCGTCCTGAACAGTCTGAAGGGCATAGGTGACACCCAGCCTTCGGTGCCCACGTACTCGATTGCCCGGTGGTTGCGGGTAAACTCGTCAAATGAGCTTATGGGCTTTCCCCTGTTCAGGATGAGCTGCGTTATGTACAGAATCCAGTGGGTCCCGCTCTTGGGATAAGTGCTCAGGACAATGTCCCCCCCTGGCGGCGCGAAAAGAGAGGCCCTTTCGATAGATTTCTGGGATGACCATGGGACACCTGTGCACACCGTCGATGACTTGCAGGTAGGGCCTCCGACCTGGCATGGTTATTATGTCCAGAGCGTTAGGCTGTATCCTGCAAAATAAGCGCGTGGTTTTAATCTTGGCTACCGATATTTATGCTCGGTTACACCTCCGTGTATAGTGAAATAGTTCGCGGATGAGAAATCTTAAATTTCCTTTGTTTTTATGTTTTAATACCCGGCTACTAACTAGGCTCATCCATCAATGGCTACATGGATGTCCAATACGCCATGCACTTCTGCGCTCGCTGGTTACCGTAATGCGCTCAAGATTTCATCAGCACTTGGAGAAATGTTTAGAGCTGCAGTTATTAACACTTTATCTGTAAAAGAAAGTAGCTGCCGGGCACTGACGTTCTTTCGGCGAGCTAATTATGCCATATATGTGTTTCATATGTTACGCTTTGCACATAAGTGAGTTCTCGGTTGCGATGGAGGAATATCACATTCATGGATTAACCAGGAAGCATTACACCTTGTAGTGGAATGAATGCATGGACATTTATGAACACCTTTTACACAAGACCGAGTCCGCTAGAAAATTGATACAAGTAACTGTAATAACATGGCAAATAACACATAAGAATATCAATATAACAAACAAACAATGATAACACACATAACGTAAGACGCATGTGGCGTCACCATAGGTCGGCAAAACTTGTGGAGCTCACTCAGACTCACTCATGAAATGTATTTTGGGGTTAGGGCTCACTCGGACTCAGACTCACCAAAATTTTTCTGAGCCGGACTCACTCGGACTCACACTCACGATAGTTTCTTCCACCGGACTCACTCGGACTCAAACTCACCAAAACATTACTCACCCGGACTCACTCAGACTCACGGCTTGATCTGAGTCTGAGTGAGTCCGAGTGAGTCGGCTCATTAGTTTTTAAGCCTAGAATTATCTTTTTCAACTGTGGTGTCAATGCTCTATAACACCAATATCTCACGTAATCGGTGCTCTTCTTGGCGCATTTTGATATAGTACATTCGAATACGAGTTATCAGTGCTCGTAAACCAGTAAGGTCATTTTTCTTGAAAGAGATGACAACATAAGATATATTTATCAAGAACTTCCTTGGAAGAGTTGACGGGGGGGGGGGGGGGGGTCAATGCACTTTCCTACGACGTAATTTGCGCCTCTGATCAATAAATATTGAAATTGGGTATGAAAGACACTGAATTGGAACACGTGTGAGTAGACGTGAGTATAAACGTGAATCCAGGCAAGGCTGATAGTAATGTTGAAGAGGAGTAGATATGACCATAGGTCGGCAAAAAAAAAAAAGGGGGGGGGAACTCACTCGGACTCACTCAAGAAACATATCTTGCGCTTTGGACTCACTCGGACTCAGACTCAACAAAGTTTTCCTGAGCCGAACTCACTCGGACTCAGGCTCACGAAAATATTCTTGAACCGGACTCTCTCGGACTCAAACTCACCAAAATATTACTCACGCGGACTCACTCAGACTCACGGCTCAATCTGAGTCTGAGTGAGTCCGAGTGAGTCGACTCATGAGTGAGTTCGCCGACCTATGGGCGTCACCAACGTTCGACTAACGAGGGGAGTCTGCGCGGTAACAAGCCGCGGTATCAACCCACGGACCTCTCTCCACGAAAGACAACCGTCGACGAGCAGCGCCAAAAGCCTAAAGAGAGTGAACGATTTTGCTCATGGGTCGGCGTAACCAGGCGGAGCATGGATGGATGGATGCTATGAGCGTCCCCTTTATAACGGAGTGGTGACATGTGTGCCACCAGGCTAGACAAAAAAGAAAAAAAAAACTTTCCCCGCCTTTTCTTCTTTATTTTTGAAGTTTGCCTAATGCTTTCTCTAATTCGATTAAATCTATCGTACTATAGGGAAAAAAAAACGGAAATTTACAGCCGAGTTCTCTGCCCCGTACGGCATAATATCCTAATTTTCCCCACTATTTATTTTATTGCGATAGCAATTATATGGACACTCTCGGCTGATTTTTGCCGTGATGTCCCGTATATGTATATGTATATATAAGTAAAAGTCACGAAGAAAAAGCCGGCAGATCCCACGCACTGTGGGAATCGATGTAATGCGAAGCATCCAGGAAAGGCAAATCATGCTTTACATAATTTGCATGTCATGTTTTACATGTTACGACCTGTATTTGTGTTCGTCATACAGTCACGTCGCGATATACCAATTTTGGTGTATGTCAAGCTAGCGAAATGGATGCAAGCGCACCATGAGCGTGGCATGTAAATGGCATTGTAGATGACATGCATGCCAAGATTTTCATATTACCACCTGCCACTTATGTTCGTCATACAATTTTGGTGTATGTCAAGCTAGCGAACTGGACGCAAGCGCACCATGAGCGTGGCATGTAAATGGCATTGTAGATGACATGCATGCCAAGATTTTCATATTACCACCTGCCACTTATGTTCGTTATACAGTCATGTCACTCAATACCAAATTTGGTGTATATCAAGCTAACGAAACGGCCGCGAGCACGCCATAAGCGCGGCGTGCAAGTCATATGTCGCACATGACAAGTCATGATTTCCATATTACCACTTGTCATTTATGTTCGTCATACAGTCATGTCACTCAATACCAAATTTGGTGTATATCAAGCTAACGAAACGGCCGCGAGCGCGCCATGAGCGTGCAATGCAAGTCATGTCGCTCATGAAGTCATGATTTCCATATTACCACTTGTCATTTATGTTCGCCATACAGTCATGTCACTCAATACCAAATTTGGTGTATCTCAAGCTAACGAAACGGCCGCGAGCGCGCCATGAGCGTGGCATGTAAATCATACTTTTCATGACAAGTTAGTCATGATTTTCATGATATGACCAGCCATTTATGTTCGTCATACAGTCATGTTATGCCATACCAAATTTGGTATAAATCCCATTAACGATACGGCCAGGAGAGCGCAAAGTCGTAGGCGGCTAGATAGATAGATAGCTAGATAGATAGATAGATAGATACGCTCAAAGTCGCCGAAGTTCGCTAAGAAATGCTTCGCATTTAAAATACCCGCGGGTAACAGTGAGGGAGCGGGGGCGACAAACGCCGCTGAAGCGGACATCAAACGAGCCGGCCCACCTCCGTCGCTCCGAGGCGTATGCGATAAGATCCCCCCCGCCTGTTCGACGAGCCGGGATACTGAAGGAGAGGAAACGCCCCGCGCGTCTTTAACAAGCGCGGAAAGACGCGAGGGGGCGGGGGGGGGGGGGGGGGGTTCCCTCATAAGGTGCTTAGATAAAACAAGTTAGTCCCTCATGGATAGGGTTCCTCGATGCGCGCGCCCCCTTGGAGGGTGGAGCCATTCTTTGAGGGGGGTGAACGTGGCCTCCGAGATTAGCCGAGGCCATGGGGTGAATGCCGCCTTCCGATCGGCGGCCGCCATTGGGCTACCCCCGCCTCGTCGCGGCTGTTTGAGTGAGACAGGTGCGCGGCGTTTTCTCGGACAAAATGCCAGGGTGTTGCGTGCCACAGTGCACAAACCACTCGCGAAATGGCTAATAAGATGTCCAGATTTCCGAAAGATGCGAAAAGGCGACTCCTGTGGCTGGTAAAGATCAAGCGCGACAACCCACGGACCGTTCGTGTTTGTGCAGGCTAAGTTATGCCATTTCAGCATTTGGAGAGTTATAACTCGCCGCGCTTACGCTGGCCTTCTCGCTCGACGTAACTCGCCGCAACGTATACGTCGCCGAAAGAATACTTTAGGGGCACTCACTGTTTCGGGGCACTCATTGTAGGTCCAGAAACAACGCCTTGGCGTTTCTCAGCTGGTTCCCGGACGCGTATTGCCGAACGGTGACGGTGTATGTGCGTGTTTGCGTGTATGTGTGTGTACGTGTGTGTTTGTGCGCATGTACGCATGATTGTGCGTACGTGTGTGTGCGTGTGTACGCGTGCGTGTCCATGTGTGCACGCACGCGCGTGTGTGTGCGCGCGTGCGTTTGTGTACGTGTGTGTGCTTGCGTGCATGCGTGTCTGTACGTGTGTGTGAGCACGCACGCGCATGCGTGTGTTTGTGCGTGTGTGTGTATGTATGCGTGTACTTGTGAGTGCGAGCCTGTGTGTGTGTGCGTATGTGCGCATGCGTGTGTGCATATCTGCGTGCCTGTGTGTGTGCGTGCGCGTCTATACGTAAACGTGTGTGTCTGTGTGTGCGCATGCGTGTGTGTGCGTGTACCTGTGTGTACGTGCGTGTGTGTGTGCGCGTGTACGTGAGTGTTTGTGCGTGTGCGCATGATTGAGTGTGCATGTGTGTGTGTGTGCGTGCGAGCATGTGCGCATGCGTGTGTTTGCGCGTGCGTGTGTTTCTACGCGTGTGCGTGCATGTGCGTATTTACGCGTGCGTGTGATTGCATGTGTGTGCGTGGGCGCGTGTGTGCGCGTGCGTGTACGTGTGTGCATAATTTAATGCCATAAATTTTATGATTTAATGCCATAAAAGCCGTATGTAGAGCCCCAAATAGTATTATATGTATTCAACAATTTTTTGCCCATCTGCTATTTACAGCAAGGTAAAAGAGATGAAAACAAAATTCAGAATACTGTGCGTTGCAGAATGCGGTCCGTAAATGGGGTAGCTGATGAATAATTCGAAAACAAGATCTGAAGATAGGGTGTGCAATCACAGTTTTTCTCTTTTCTCGTGACATCAAGTGATATTTTTTTTCTGTTTTCGACCGGCAGGCAAACTGTTTCTACACTTCTGTGGAAGGCACAAAACACACAGACACAATGAAAGGCCATGGGACTTGGGTGCGTGTGTTTCGCATCTTTAACCAATGTAAATAGTTACCGACTAGCCCAAGAAGATGCTAACTGAAGGTGTTAACGCGGCTGGCGTGGAGGGTAGTTTTCTGCTGCGAGCAACTCCAGCTGCTAATGTCGCTTTAAAAATAAAGATTAGAGAATAGAAATCTGAGACCTTCACACTCCCGATGCGAAAACTTTGTATTTTTGTCATGTTGTTTGAGTACCACTCGTTTTGACACTGCGAACTGCGCATGCAGCCGCGCGACGCCCGTTGGCTGCCTATCGCGGCTATAGGTGGCCTGCGGAGAGGGCATCGTAATGGCGGACGCCGTAGCAGACGACGCTGTTGTCTCCACCCTCCACGGCTGCGGAGGGGAGCGCACGCATCGAGGAACCCTAGGAAGTTCCTTACGACTAAATCCGTATACCCGTAGGGAATTCCTTATGCACCATATGTCAGTCTCCGTATTTTCCTTACAATTTCCGTAAGCTTCCGAATAAATCCGTAAGAAATCCATATATTCCATATCGCAAATATACAGAATCCGTATGTTTTCCGTAAGAAAACTTACGGAAACATACGGAACGTTTCAGTAGGGTAGGGTTCTCGCCCTACCGTTTCTACTAGATCTACTCCGACGAACCAAGCTCCTCAACCAGCTTTCGACGTCAATTAGAGCCTTCCGGAGCGTTAGCAAGAACAGCTCAAAACACTGCTCCTCCAGTACAAAGAGTGCTTTTTGCCGTCATCAAGAATTCGGCAGACGCCATTCGCAAAACTTTCCCTCATAACATAGGAAAGTGCATGATCACTCCTTCAGAGCCCGTAGAGAGTTTCGACGCGAGAAGGCGACGCCATCAAGGAACAATTCGACGAAATGCTACGCGACGACGTGATCCAGTCTTCCAAGAGTCTGCGGGCGTCACCCATGGTGTAAGTGAAGAAGAAGGACGGAACCCTACGCTTCTGCATCGATTATCACCACCTGAACAGAATCACGAAGAAGTACGTGCATCCTCTCCCACGTATAGACGACACATTGGATCGACTCCTCAACGTGGGGCACTTGTCGTCGATTGACCTCAAGACCACATATTGGCAAATCGAACTCAACGAAAGAGATCGACAGTAGACTGCCTTTATAACACCAGATGGCATCTTCGAGTTCAAAGTCATGCCTTTTTCGTCTTTGCTCGGCTCCTGCGGCTTTACAAAGCGTTGTGGATACAGTACCTCTAGGACTGAAGAGGCAGACGTATCTCGTGTACGTGGACGACGTAACTGTGTTTGCCTCTAATTTTGACGAACGCCTCCGGCACCTTGAAGCTGTACTTCGAGCAATCAAAACCTCCGCCGCCCTCATCTTGAAGCCTGAAAAGTGCCACTTCGTGTACGAGGAGCTCTTGTTTTAGGGTTACGTGATCATCAAGTCTGGAGTGCGCCCAGACCCGCGGAAAATAACTGCCACCGCTGCTTTCCCGTCACCAACCGACAAGAAGGCCATACGCCGATTTCTCGGATTTTCCGCCTATTACAGACGCTTCATCAAGGAATTCTCATGGATCGCCGAGTCACTAACGAAACTCATGAGGATTGGCGTCGAGTTCAGGTTGAAAACGGCGCGAGTCTAAGAATTTCAAGAACTGAAACGACGCCTGCACACGCCTCCGATACTTGCGCAGTTTGACGAATACGCCGATACGGAAATTCGCACAGACTCAAGCTCCTCCGAACGAATGAGCGAAAATATTCGTTATTTCAGTTCATAAATGAACCAATTTTCAAAATTCCTGTGGTACCGCACTCTTTATTGGGCACGCAAAATCTTAGTGTCTAACTAGAATTTTCTATGTTGCCGGGTGAGGGGGCCCTTTAATATACATGCGCCGCAGCGCTCACATTTCTTATAAGAGATTATATTGTAACTGTCGTTAATTTTTATGTTTGTTTCCTTATAGCGCTAACCGCCTCCATAAATTTCGCTAAGACCTGGGGCGAATCTCCGACAGTACATATTAGCCGTCAGTAGAGGGCCTACCACTTGCCGCTCTTCCGATCGGAGTGGATGCAAAGCGTATGATGTAGAAGTAGCGGAGCTAGTATATAGCATCGGTTGACAACGGCGCGCAGTGAAGAAGACTGGTCAAGGCGTGAACGCAGAACATCAACGCGGTAAAAGACCAGTAATTTTAGACCACTCTCACCTTGAATATGCAATGATTATGAATGAGTTCTGTTGGTTTATTTACAATTATCTACAGAGAGTATCA
>JALIZH010006698.1:0-19994 GCA_030522465.1 Rhipicephalus appendiculatus
ACGTGCAAGCTCGGATCATGAACGACAGTGACTGCTATATTTTTCTTGCAACCATTTTCTCGTTGCAGAAGCAAGAAAAAATTATTTTGGCATATTTCGTGGCTTTGAAAATTCATGCTCATTAAAGGGGCCCTGCGACGCTTTTTCGTCTGCATTCTGCAGCGCTGGAATTCGTGTAGTGCCGAATACTTAGATGAACGAAAAAGGAATTATCGAAATCGGTACACGGTAACGGAAGTTATAAGCCGTCAAACTTCAAAACCCCAGCAGACGACGAGAAAAAACGTTCCCTTTCGCATTTCACTCTCCCACTGACGTCAAAGGCCGCTTCCAATCACCGCGCGCCTCTTACAGAGACGTACCGGACGACTCGCCTGTGGTGGCACGTCAGGACTGGACTCCCTCCTAGGAGGGAGTCTAGTCCGGCCGTGGTGGTGGCCGTTGTGCAGCGCCCCTAGCGTCGTCTTGCAATTGTTTTGAAATTTTCATATTTAGAAACAGAAATCCTTTTATATCTCAGGAAGTATAGAGAGAGCTTTTATCATTTTTAGCGCACAATAGTGTGGTCTATCTGGGACCGTATGAATATTACGCGTGACTTGTCGCATCGAACCAATCAAAACGAACGGCCTATGTCGTCACTCCCACGTGGTCAAGCGTCACTTCCGATCACAAAAATAGCCGCTGTCTGTCGCTCCAGTCCGAAAACAGTGTGGTTTCTCCGCAGAAATAAAATTATAACAGCATTGCTTTTGGCGTTGCCACTCGCGCAACGATATCGGTGCATTCCACAGTTCGAGAAGAAGCGATGAAAACGGCACGCTAAATTTGTGTCGCAGGGCCCCTTTAAGGCTCTTCTCAATTCCGTTTTCCACTACGGTATATAGTCGGAAATCGGTATGTGCCATATTTGGCACAGTATGCATGTGAGTGATGAAATGTGCAATATGATGCCATCTATGTTTTGTTGCCCAGTGCAAATACAAACGAAATCATCTGAGATCATGCAGCACAGCTTGTTTTTGCCAGATTTCAGTTGTGGCGGTAGGTTTTTAGATGCTTCACGAAAATATCGAGTGTCAGCAGCAGTACCTGGCAATTTTTTGTTACATTATTGGCGTGGGTGCACGAAAAAATTATGTGAAGTCTAACCAGTGCACGACGATATTTAGCTTTTACGATCTGTCGGCAACTGACGCTCATAACCACAAGTCAGCGGTCGGAAATTCGGGCAGGAAAGTACAGCAAGGCGGCACCATGCGAAGAGCCAAACGTGTAAGCGGCCATCTTGCACGTAGATGTCGGCAGTCAGATGCACTAACCAAAATGTTCAATTATGCCTGAACACAGGAAGCAATTGCATTGCTTTATTCCACAAATCAAGCTAAAAAGACCGCAATCAGTGAGATTTTGTTTTTCAGCCATGGCAGCAAGTTTGCTCGCCCACTTGCATAGTGTGCCATATTTGGCACAAACCTTTATTTTCATTAATACAGTACCAATAAATCTGAAAATTTTTGTACATGTTATTCTTGATTTAGTTAATGATAAAAAATGATCAAATAATTTTTCTATTGATTTTCTCATAATTCATGCAATAGAGGGTTAATAACCATACATCAGGGTGCTTTCGAATCACGCCGCTAAGGGACTACACTGTACACGCGCTATCCGCACAGCCGCACCGCACGTGGCGGGACACCTGCCGCACGCAAGCGGATGGGACGAAAGAGCGCCGCCGATACGCTCTTTCGCCCTCCGCTTGCGTGCGGCAGGTGTCCCGCCACGTGCGGTGCGACTGTGCGGAAAGCGCGTGTACAGTCCCTAAGGCGGTGCACGTGAATTCCGCATGCTCTGTACACCGTTTTTCTTCTTTTCCTTCTTTCTTTTTTTTTCTCTCTCTCTCTTTTAATGCACTTCGTATAGAGGGTATACATAGCCTGCGGCGACTTCGGCGCGCTCCACGGCTCATGAACACGTGGCGCGCTAAGTTGGTACGAGCCGTACGATTAATTATTTCTCTCGGGCGCCCGTGCCTGCCGCTGCGCACTTATATTGTTGGCGCAAACGTGAAAAAAAAAAAAGAAAAGAAAAGCGAGAACGTGGCATAAGAGCCACGATACGTGCGCGTGTGTGCGGAAATGGAGAGAGACCGAAAAAGAAAAAAAAAGAAAGAAGAAAGAAAGCTATGCACGCTCTGATTCACGGATCTTGGAACGAGCACTCATCCTCCTCCGCGCGTGTGTTTACGCCATGATTTCATAGTAGTGCTCGTGCAACCGGCCTACGTGTTAATGTGTGTAGGGAACGGAGCAATAAATTGTGCTTTTATATATCTACTATGCAGATGTAGCACACTATATATATACCGTGGAGTAACGCTCCTGAAGAAGCCTTAATTAAACCGCGAGCCTCATTCCCGTCTGGTATCATTTTGTGCCTCAAGCCATTTTGTGTGTGTGTGTGTGTGTGCGTGCGTGTCTGTCTGTTTCCGTGTGTGTGCGTGTGCGTGAGTGCGTGCGCGCGCGCGCGCGCCTCAAGCCAGTTTTTTTTTTTTTTTTTTTTATCCTTCTCGACGCCAATTAAAAAAAAAAGGGGGGGGGGGGCTGTTGAGGAGTAGAAGGTGTTAATGCGAACGTGGTGAGGTTTAGAGGGAAAAAATACTGCATGTCAACGTCTTTCTGAGTGCCTTCCTTCGCGTCGTGCTTCTGTATAAATCGTTAGGTTATTCTTTTTTTTTTTCTACAGGAGTCGCTGAACATTAATCGTGGCACGTTAATTGCGCCGATGCGCGCGTAATTACCTCGTTCCTTTGCATTAAAGAAGTACTGACACGAATTTGAAAAATTTTCGTATTTTTGTTTTAAATAAAAGTACTAGTGTCGAGAAACCTATAAAGAGTGTCGTAGTGCTTGGGAATGCATTAGATATATCTTTAATACCGCTGCCATCAAACAGCAATTTCGGTTTCGGTATCGAGGGGGCGGCTTCTCAGTGACGTTTCAGAGCAGTGTGACGTCACGGGAAGACAGCAACTGGCGACGTACTAACGGCAAATCTGTCATCTGCTCGTGGTGCACGCAAACAACGATGATTGAATTGTCGTCCAGTGACCCTGACAGCGATTTCTGCTATTTAGGCTGCACGCAGGACGCAGAGCTCGCAAACTCAGGAACTGTCTTGACTCGTCGGCATAATGTCCATTGCAGTGGGGCTGGCCTGCAGATGCTCAGCGGCGAGAACTTTAAAATCAAAATAAAATATTTTATACGTGTTGTCCGGCTCCGCTGTGTGGAGAGCGTTGACACTGCATACCAAGGAAACAAAATATGTCCCTTTTGCGATCTTCCAAAATCGTGTCAGTACTCCTTTAACAGTGCAAAGGAAACGGCATTCATCCCTGGCAAGGAGAGGTCCCCTTTCAACACTGTTGGTTTATAAGTTTTGAAAGAATCTTTCACAAGTTAGATTTCGGTGGTGGCGGCGACGGCTTAGTTTGCAGGGGAGTGCTCGGAACGTATGCAGTCTCTTGATGCTGCGCACTTTCTTTTCCTATTTATATTAAGAGCTTATCTAAGAAGACTATGCGTATACCTTGTTCGTTTTGTGTCTGCTCACGTTCTTCGCTGTGTGCGGACAAGATTTCATTTCTTTGCATTTTTGATCTGTATTCAAGGTTGTACCCACTCCCTCATGGACCCGAGGAGGTCTTGAAGTGTCGTAAAATAAAATTCAGCTAATTAATGAACAGATAAATACGTTTCCTGTAATGCGTCGATAATGCTTTATGTGCATAAACGTAGATATATATGTAGCGCCATCACGCAGATAGGGATAAAGGTGGCTGCCGCTGTGCAAAGAATCCTACGTACCGGTCGGTCTGTCGGTCGGTCGGTCGGTCGGTCGGTCGGTTCGTTCCTAGAGGTCAACGCTAGAGCTATAGCTGAACCCACAACGGCGAATCGGCCATGAATCGTGCGGTTCTAGAATCTACAATTCGTGCGAAAGAAAAAAAAAAGTATGTGGAAAGGCAAATTGTTGAGAATGCAGAATATTATAGTGGTGTTGTTCTTTTTTAAGCTTTGTAAAGTTAGGCTGTTTTGTAGCGCTGATTTTCTTTAACGTTTTCGTTTCTTTGTCTAATGTTAATAATAAAGAGAGACCAATCTTCCTTGACTAATCAGTGACGAATTAAAAAGTAACAGTAATCAATCAATTAACAATAAAAATTCCTGCTTGTCTTACACACTCTGCCCCTCCTTCCTCGCATTCTTCAGGTACGACTACGGCTCGCTCATGGAGAACGCCACGTTCTGCCTGGTTCCTCGCGGCCGCCGGCTGGGTTCGTTCCGCTTCCTGGAGTCCCTGCAGGCCGGCTGCGTGCCCGTGCTGCTGGCCAACGGCTGGGAGCTGCCCTTCGGCGAGGCCCTGCGATGGGAGGGCGCCGCCCTGCGGGCCGACGAGAGGCTGCTCCTACAGGTGCCGGACACCCTGAGGTCCATGCCCCGGCGCCGGGTTCACGCCATGCGGCAGCGCAGCCAGCTCCTGTGGGAGACGTACTTCTCCTCCGTCGACAAGATCGTGCTCACCGTGCTCCAGGTGAGGGAGAACATGCTCCTGATTTCCGCCTTCTGCAGCAGAGCTGTTGTGCTCGAGGTTTGTCCGTGTGGCTCAGAACGAAAAAACTATCGTCATCACGAGGCGGCACGCGCTCTCTTCGTCCTTCATTGTTAAAAAGCAGCGCAAAAAAACGAAACACAAGATGAAGGAGGACACAGGACAGCGCTGACACAGGACAAGCGCTGAACTAGCAACTAGTTCAGCGCTTGTCCTGTGTCAGCGCCGTCCTGTGTCCTCCTTCATCTTGTGTTTCGTCTTTTTGCTCTGCCTTTTAACAATGAAATTTAGCCAGCTCGCCTAGTTTTTTACGCTGTTGCATTTTTCTTCTTCCTCTTCTCCTTCGCTACCGGAACACGCGCGCCGATTTGTCCGGCGTGGGATGCAATAACTTTGATGGGTGAGATGAACGAGAGAGGTGTGGAGCGATAAGGGGGGCAAGAAGTTACGTCCGTTCGCCAGCGCGCGTGGTGACCTTCAGTTCTTCGACGCGTGGCTTACGTTGCGACCGCAAGAGAGAGAGAGAGAATAAAACGTTCATTCGGTGTTCTTCGCGAGAAGATCGGTGAGTGGGATCCTCAGACCGGGATCCCATTGGCGCGGGCCGCGGTCCTCGCACGTTTCACGAGGACCTTCTTGGTCTTCGAATCCGAGCTGGACAGAGCTGCCTCCCACGCTTTTATGTTGGGTTGTGTCTTGGGTTGCATATGGGTGGATTGTGTGGGCATCCCCATACCATGTGGTACAGAGTGGCTGTTTTGTTGGCGCAGAACCTGCACTGTGGTACGTGTCAAGCAAGCTCTCGGGCACGTGGCGACATGCCGCGGCGGCCGCGGTAACTGTGCAGCTCGCGATTTTAAAATCAGCCGATGGCCTTGGACTTTGGGTTTATGGCATGGTCATTTGAGTATATGGCATCACTTGTTGAGAGAAGAGCGAGCGATTTCTCGCTGAGTTTGATAATTAATTGTAAATTCCAGGCTGCGTACCTGAGCCATAATGTTTGGCTCACACGTTCTGTGGAGCTTCGACTACAGGTCGGCAGCGTTTTCTGACCACGCTGAAAAAGTGTTGCAGGGCCCCTTTATATAGGGCTTTCACCTTTACAAAATCAGAAAAAGAGGGAGAGCTACTCATTCATAGCTGAAACATTCGCCACTCATATTCTACCGCTGAGCGCTAAGCGAGTCTAGAAACAACGGCAGGCGTATAGACTACTGCGCAGGCGCGGGCAGTCTTTCGTGCGTATTTCCTGGGGGTACGCACGTTGTACGTCTCGTCGCATGTGTGGCGCGATGGTTCTTCTTTTTTTCTTTTTCTGGAAAAACTAGACTTCATAAAAAAAAAACGATAAAAAGCGAGGAAAGAGAGAGAGTACGAGATAGTAATACATACGGGGAGTGCGATCGCGAAAACGACGCTTCATTCGCGCAAATTGGCTCGCGAGACGTGCGCGAGCATTAAATCCGGGCACGTTCGTCGTTTGCGCGAGAGCTGGGCTATGGTATATACGGTACTTTTGCCGGCAGGCAGCTAGCGGCTTCTCATCGTCGTCGTCCAGTTTGAACAAAGCAGTAATAAAATGAACGGACGGGTGGACGAAGGGCGCACAAACGTTAAAACGGTGGTATAGGGATACACCGTCGACTGCATAGTGCAGGGAGAGAAAAAGAGGGAGGGGAGGGGGGCTTGTTTCGGTCGTTGTCGAGTTGGCGTTGGCTGCTATTACGCGAAGCGCCTGCAGTCGAGTGCGCGCACCCACGGCTGGATCGACACCAGTGGCTTACACGTCGTCCAGAACGCACGTGCAGCTACCAGGCTACTTTAATCCGCAGCTCGTATGACTGATTTTCATGTCTTTTTTTCTTATTCGTTTCGTGGCGTGTTTGGACAAGGTCCCACGCGGGATATATGCGACATGTGACGTGACTTACCTACGACGACTCTCGACGCTTGTTGTCCTTTAGCGTTAGGCGGGACAAAAAAAAAAGTTATATATTAAACAAAAATTCTGCCATTTCGTTTGAAAGCCCGCTGTGTGGAGCATATACCGTATTTACTCGCACAATAGCAGCATTGAAATTTACTATCGCTGACTATAGTGTTGTCTGTTCCTGTTGACCCGCGTTCCTGTGTCTTCTCTTGATTGTGGACGACTTTCACTTTGAAGAATCTCTGCTACCTTTAGGCGCGCTGCATTCGGGGCACGCCCGAATGCACTGAAGCATTCCTCAGTGTTGCCCAATCAGGTTATAGGGAAGACACGTGCGATGCATAGATTTAGTTCTAGTACAGCGCGAGAAGCCGCTGTAACGTTTACGATCAAACATGTTATTATAAAAGCCGCCGCGGTTTTTTATCCAATGATCAGATTATCGCGACCGTACTCGCCGCTAAATCATTGTACTGGAGTGTTACAATGTGAGGTTTTCCTTTTGCCGGGCACAATTAAGACCCGACGGCTGAATCTCTAACGGTTCCACCACTCGGTTATTCACCGTCACTATACCACGTGGCAGCATTGAGTGCTGTGCAGCGCTGACTCACAGACAATGGCATAGGCGTGCGGAAGGCGGGGGGAGGGGGGCAGGGGGTGCAATGCCAGCCCCATACATTGACATAATAGGGAGGGGGGCGAGAGGGGGGGGGCGCAAAGTCAGCCCCATACATTGACAAGACAGGGAGGGGGGCACGAACCTTCGCCCCCCCCCCCCCCCCTGAAGGGGAACCCTGCGCACGCCCATGGACATGGGGCTGGAAGTAAAGTGTGGGATCGGGCTAGTTGGTGTTCCATTATTAAACTGCTCAGCGCGAAAAAAGTGGCTATATATTTGTGTGTTACTGCAATAAAATTCAGTTGGAAGTCTTCGCTTGTCTTCCTCAATTATCTGGGTGTTGTGGCCACATTTAGCGTTGGGCAGCTTAGTAATGCGGCAAGCAATGCACATGACATGCCTTGTACTTGTCTGTACGTCAGCACTGCACAATTTTTAATGTGAATGCACATTAACTCTCTCAGTTTCTTATCCTTAGAATGTGTTGTCCGTTGTAAGCTTAACGATGGCTGTTGTGCTGGCCGTGTCTTTTTTTAAGTGCGGAGCACTTTAGGGGGGCCGGGCTGCTGTATGCTGTCGTCGTCGCTTGGTGTAACACAAGCAAAATCACGTGTAGCATAGCCATATGTAGCATATTGAGCGCGCGGTGGCGCCAAGGAGAAGTCTTCTTCCTCTTGTTCTTCGAGTACCTTGATGATATTAAGTGCGGAGCACTTTAGGGGCCCGATGCTGTCGTCGCTTGGCGTAACGCAGGCAAAACCGCGTTAAAAAATAGAAAAAAGAAAGAGGAAGCAAGCGAGAAATATAAATAGATAAAGAGGCAAAAAAATAGGAAGAAAAGTAGAAATAAATATAAATAAGGAGAAAACTGGAAAAGAGACAAAGAAAGGAGAGGAGGAAAGGAGGAGATAAACGAAGAAGGCATGCCCAGCTCCGCACTTCCTTCAGGCTTGGCACCCCTGGTGCGAAGCTGCCTTATTTTTTTTTTTCTAAGACAGTGTTGGCCGCTATTAGGTTAACGTTCATTGTTGTGTTGGCCGTGTCTTTTTTTTTTTTTTTATGTCGCCGTGAACTTCGTGATAGTATGCACTGATATGTTTCCCTAACGCAAAGCGGCATTTCACCAAAACATGCCCCCCCCCCCCCCTCCCCCCTTTTTTTTCTTCGTTTAGCTCCTATCTTAGCGAGGAGAGGCATGTTTACACGAGTTTCGCTGCTGCATTTCGCTTCGGTTCGCCGATTTCAGCAACCGCTGCCTGGACAACCGCGAGATTACGCAAGCTGTTGGGAAAGCCGCAACGCTATAACAACGCCACCGTTATCGCTGAGCGGACGGGACAACTTTTTTCCAGTCGCGATTGTGAACGGACGCGATCGATATTCGACACAACGGCTGTATCGATTCCATCGATTTTGCCGTTGCAAGGCCGCAAAGATAGCGTCCCCAAAAGCAGCGCGTCTCTCTCGTCGCGACGCAAATTGATTCATTGCTATCCTCCGCATCTACTACGCACTTGTGCCAACCGGAGTGAATCATTGTCCGGCGCGATGTTCGCTCTGATGCGACTTAATGTGGTACTGTCGCGCTCAGTATCGCGGTAGCGCATGGCCAAGCGCAACATGAAGTTCTAGTACGTTGCATGGCGCCGATGGTGACATGTTTTTGTGTTATCGGGGGAGGGTTTGGCTCTTCCTGCGAGTGCACGTCTCCCCCACTTGCTTTCACGCTCGCCCTCGTTTTGCCCTGTGGTGATGTCAACTCGAAAAATGATAACTTCAAGAATGAAAGCAAGTAAGCAAGCTTTCACGCTCGCCCATTGTTTTGCCGTTGTTATCAACTAGGAAAATGATAACTTCCAGCATAAAAAAACAAGCAAGTGGGGGCGATGAGCAATCGCAGAAACAGCAAAACTCTCTCCCAGTAATTAGAAAATATGCCACGAGAGACGCCACAGTACAACCGTGCAGTGCGCTCGGCCACGCGCTCGCGTGGTGTAGCTCGTACCGAGCGCGATAGTGCCGCGTTAGTTCAACGCTTTTTCGCGCTGGCTACACGTGTTTCTAAATATAGCTATAGATTTTGAGAGAGAGAAAAAGACTTTATTTTACAAAATGGGCCGGCAGTTTGATCTTGGTGGCTTCAGGTGGCGGCTCAGAGTCCCTGGACTCGGGCGGCATCCTCGGCCTGCCGGACGGCCCAGAGCTGGTCGTTCAGCTCCGTTTTTTTGTTTAACGTCTGAACTCGCATATCGTATGCGTGTGTAACGTCGGCGAAAACAGAGGCGTCATATTAAAGGGTCCTCCAACACTTTGCCAGGTAATCATTGCATGGCTTCATTAAATCACCGTCAAGTACGAGCGGAATTACAGGGCTTTGCCGCATGCTATAGACCTACTCCATGTTTGTAAACAGCGGTAGGCGCCGTCGACATACTGAGGCGCTTGTAGCGACGTCGCGGCGCGTAGGCTCCGCCCAGCCCAAAGCTCGCCACCGCCCTCTATGATGGCGTGACAAGTTGCACTGCAGCTGCTGCCTCCGAGCACGGTGCTCGGAGGCCTGCTCGGAGCTTAACGTGCCTGCTGACGAAATTACCACATCGGTGGAGTAATAACACGTTGCACTGCAGCTGCTGCCTCCGAGCACGGTGCTCGGAGGCCTGCTCGGAGTTTAACATGCCTGCTGACGAAATTACCACAACGCGGTGGAGTAATAACACGTGCCTACAACTCCGTAACTGTCCCTGCCTCTCGTGTATGCGGTAAAGGTTAAAGGGACTGTCTACCGCTCGAAAAAAATTTTCTGATTGTGGCGAAAATGAGAAGATCGTTCATCACATCGGCGGCAATGAGCATGCTTTTGTTCCACAAAAAAAGAATAATAATTTTAATTTGACGTCGAAAGTCGACAAAGAATGACCGCTAGCGTCACCAAACAGCGATGTGGTTCAATCTATTGGTCGGACAAGAAATCCTTGCAGGTAGACTCATTTTGCTTAAAAACAAACATGTGTAACTTGAAATTGTATTTTACGCACTTGAGGCAGCTTTAGGTTGCGCCAAAGAGTAATTATTGCTTTTTTCCTCACGCGTTCAGAGAGGCGCTCGGTGGCGCTGCCGGCGGCGCGTTCGCCTGCCTTTATACCTGCCTGCCTACGGCGGCGAAACGCGAGCACTGCGTCCGGCACCGCTCATAAGAAAAAAAAATTGTCTTCGGGAATTTTCGAACCATGCCCGTGAGTCCAACGTAATCTAGTAACGTAGCACGAGTCCCTCATCAGTAAAGTGCTACATCAGTAAAGTGCCTCACCAAGGTGCTACATTGAAGAAGATTTTGCCATCACGTTCCGCTTCACCAGGGCGTCCATGCTGGCTCTCATATCGCATATACAACACAGAACACCTAAACATAACTGAAAGACAGCAGGAACCTTCTGTTGTTTTGTGAAGCACTCCTTATGTTCATTTTAGTAGCGCGGTTGGCATGAGTGGAACCACTACAGTTCGTTTCACAACCCCGGCGTACCAGTGTTGCTGGAACAGACCAACTTTTCCGCTCGACCGCGGTGGTTTGTCAGGCAGACTGAACAAAGCTGGAGAAACCGTGGTAATAATACTTTATCTGACAATATGCGTGCTTAAACGACCACTACGGTATTTGTTTTATTATTAAACAAAAAATTGATGAAGTCTGCAAAAAGAGCGCGCGGTTTCAGTTTGCGACTTTCACCGGCACTACAGTCGTCATCGCCTCCACCAACCAGTGTTGTGGGCATTCATCCCACCAATGGAAGAGGACCGAATGCAAATCGCAAAATTCTGTTTTAAAAATTTCCACTCACTTTCCAGAGAAACCGCTGCAAGGTTCGGCACTTCAGACGGTACGCTTTTTATTGCGATACAAAACATAAAAGTGATGAACGACGGTAGACAGTCCCTTTAAGGAATATTACTGCTACGGGCGCGCGCTCCTTCCTGCCTTCACGGTCGTAAAGATTGGAACAGTGTATACGTTCCTCGGGGCCGTATCACCCTGCGTGCAGTCGACGCACTGTTTAGCCGACACCTCCGTCGAACGGCCGGGGTAGAGGAGAGGGGCGGGGGGGTGGGGGGGTGGCTGCGGTAATGGTGGACTAGCGACATCATTCTCGGCCGTCTGCGGCCGTTTGAGCGGCCTCGAAGAAAACGTCGAGGAACGAACGAGCGTCGGCGCGTTCGCGGAGACTACAGCCTTCGCAAACTGGCGTTGACACGTGCCGTATGTCGACTCCCGAGGCCTCGGTATAAAACCGTGCAGCGTTGCGGGATCTGCGTCGCGGAATTGTTGCAAAGTGGTGTGATTGAGATGGGTAGAGAGAGAGAGAGGGGGGGGGGGGGGTGAATGAGCCCCCTCTCTGAGGTGCGAATGAGCACTTAAGCTAGTGCAGGTTCTTTACAATAATGGGAATGCAGCGCTGCGGTGCAACTTGGCACCCCCCTAACGGAGAACCCGGTGTACACCGGGCAGAGTTGCCAGTTCCGCTTTTAATAAGCGGATTTGGGCTTCTTTTTTTCGCCGAGTCGCTTGCAGACTTTTTCAGTTGCTTGTCGCGTTTTTTTTTGGGCTTATTTGCATTTTTCGAGATAATATTTTTAGTAATCATCACGTTCACCAATGCACGCTTGTCGTTCACTATTTTAGCGCGTTTGTCGACGACTTTGAGTAGTTGAGTGCAGGGCTCCCCATCAAGGGGGCGAAGGTTCATCGCAGCGCCTCGCCCCCCACCCCCCGTCTTACTAAGTCAATGTATGGGGCAGATTTTGTGCCCCCCCCCCCCCCCCCCCCCCGAGCCGATTCTCCTGGGCGCACGCCCATGGTTGAGTGTTGAAGTCAGACATACGTTGGGGGGAATCAACAAGTAACGTTAATCATGCGCTGGCAAACGTGCCTTCAACCTTATGGAGACTGCCCTGGACACACTGTTAAAAAGTAGCTATGTGCTTTCATTCCTAGTTGCGCATATTTTCGCTGTACAAAACAATTAGGTGATTGGTTAAACTCCCCTTCGTATATGAGTTACATTTTTTATCACAATTAAAAACATTTGCCAGAACTGGAAAATTCATAATGTTTCCGCTTGTTTGGGCTTCTTTTGTGTTGAGTATTCGCTTGTTTGCTAGGTAGAATCTGGCAACACTGACACCGGGTAAGGCGCTCACCACACGTACGCGTTTCAGCGCGTCAGCGCGTGGGTGTAAACTCGGCTCCATGCACTCTCCCAATGAAGTAAGAGAGCGAGCGGCTACACGAAGCTTCGCGCCCTCTCTCTCTCCTTAGGGAGAGGGCGCGGCGCCGAGTCTACAAACCACGCGCTGACGCGCTGCAACGCGTACGTGGGGTCGGGCCTCTAGACGTCGCCCCAGATAGCCGATTTATATAGTCATCTTAGATAGGAGACCACATGTGTTTTTAGAGCGCAGTTAGGCGCCCGTTCCTGCGTTTAGCGGCGTCGCCGTTGTCGTTGGCGTAACTGATATAGCGAACGAGGACGAAAGATAGCGAACGCGGAGTCTGTCGATATCGCGAGCCACTGGGCTCTAACCTCGCTTTCTTCCTCCGTCGCGCACACTGCCCCCCTCGATCGGAGCTCGTGCGCACGCAGGGCTGGCACGTGCACATGCCGCTAGAGTGTACTAGAAACGCTTCTAGTACACTCTACTGCGGATTGCTTCGCTTGTCGTATAACGGGGCTGTCGGCGTTTCGCTTGGTTCGCGTCGCCTGCAATGCGCAGAGTGGTGCGCGTAGCACTCGAGCACCGGCAGTTTCTGCGGCTATATGTAACGAAGGTTACATTGGTATACAACTAAAAATAGCCAAAACTTCAAACACGGTTGGCGTCGCCCCGACACGAAGCTGCGCTCAAAATTCGCATTATGGAGTATCGTAATCGGTCTTTTTTTTTTCATTCTTTTTTTACTATTTGCTGTAGAAGAAGAACTTCATTCATAAGGGTTTGGGACAAGGGGTCATGAGCTCGATGGGTGGGGCCCCAAGTCCAGTGCTGCACTGAGTGTACCGTTTTAAACCGATTCGCCTTTCGTGGCGTTTTCTTGTGTTTTCTTCCTTTCTCTCTCTTTCTTTTTGCCTTTTCCAAGCCCGTCGCGCGCAGTGCTCGCGCGAACACTACAGCAAAACCACAAAGACGCGTCCGTGCGCCAAACCGCTCGCGGAGATGCGCGTTTCGACAAACCGAACTCTTCGCTCAGCTTCAGCAGCGTTGCACGCTATAGATATGGAACGGGAGCGCGTACTAGAAGTATACGTCGCCGTCTTCCCACAAGCTCGGGGGTTGGTTCTCGCCGACGTCTCTCGGAATAGGTCGCTTCCTCCCTCGACGACGACGCTCCGCGGCTGCGACAGCCGTCGAGGACCCGGACTAGGACTTCCTGCGTGCGGCTTACCGCCGCCCTCCCTGCACGACCGATGCTGCGTGCTTGCTGCTGCCGCTGCGAGTGTCCCGGGAGGGTGATTGAACGGACGACACTAAAACCCCTCGGATTATGCCCGCTCTCCACTTTGTTTCTCTCGCTTTGCGCGTCACCTTTTATCGACCTATATAGCAGGGCTATGCGGCTGGCAAACTGTTCGCACAGCTCGGATGTCCGTGCGATGAGCGTGTTTGCTTGCATGCGTTCGCTTATGTATGATGTATGCCGGTATTCCAATGACGTCAATCCGCGTACTATCGCGCTCGGTATGAGCTACACCGCGCGAGCGCGTGGCCCAGCGCTCTGCAAGGCTGTAAAGCGGCGCCGATCGTGCAATATTTTAGAGTTGTTGGGAGAGAGTTTGACTGTTCCTGTGAGCGCGCATCACTCCTAATTGCTTGCTTTCATCCTCGACTTCCTTTATTTGAAGGAACGTTTTGCAACTTTATTTAGCTTTACTGAAGAAAAAAAATGAAATTAGTATACCAAGCCACGGGGCAGTTACCATTTTCGAAGCTGATATCACGGTATGGCAAAACGAGGGCGAGCGTGAAAGTAAGGGAAGGCGATGCGCACACAAAGGAACAGCTAAACACTCCCCTGATAACTGGAAAATATGTCACGATCGGCGCCACTGTACAACATAACAGTGCGCTTGGCTACGCGCTCCCGCGGTGTAGCTCATACTGAGCGCGATAGTACATCAAGGCTCTGTCTGTGTGTGTGTGCGCGCATGCGCGCGCAAGAAAAACTCGCAGGGTCCCTAATGTATTGGCCTAAGACGACTCGAGGGCGAAAGCCATCTTCTAGCCCTGGTAGCACCAAATGTTGCCACAACGTTGAAGCAACTTTCTGAATATTGCGGCAACGTTGTGTCAACATTTGGAGGCTGTTTCCTTCTCGGTCGATGTATCGATCCTCCTCCGCACCCGTCCGAAAACTTTCTGCGTCTCGCCTGGTTTTGTACTGCCACCGCGATTGCCCCCCCCCCCCCCCTTTTGAACGATCGACAATGTCATGCGATGACGCTGGACTTAGCGTATCCAGTGGCCGTCTGTGTGGCCTCGTGTGCTTGGTGCGCGCTCCTGCGCGATCGCTTTCCTTTCGCTCCCGCGTGCGATACGGTGAAAACAACGATCTCCTCCTTTCCGCATTGCTCCATCACTGCGTGGGACAAAGGTGCTCTAGGCCTCCCTTGCTCACTCCTCAAGACATTATTCGTGACATAAGCCTATATTCAGTGGCGTACCAACTCGTTCGCGAGTGGGGGGGCCAAGCCTTCCTCACTCCGGCGGCCATATATATATATATATATATATATATATATATATATATATAATCATAGAGAAAGAGACGAGAAAATTTCATTCGCACTTAATTTCATGTGATCTTACATATAAAGAGATAACATATGGTTAGCAGCGTTTAATAACATTATCAGGGTTGCCGTTGGTGGCTACTTTGCGCAAGATTGGCTACTTTTGGACCCCGTTGGCAACGAAAATTTCCAGTTGGCGCCATGGCTCTTTTTTAAACTTGATGAGGGTGGCCATTTGGGCTTGTTGGTATGGTTGCATTATAATTGATGGTAGCGCAGGCTAAAGACACGGACAAAAGAAGGCACATTCGAGCGCTGTGGTGTCTCGAATGTGCCTTCTTTTGTCCGCGTCTTTAGCCTGCGCTACCATCAATTATCAATTTTTTAAACTTGTGGTTTTACTTATTCAAAATGGTTTTATTTATTCATCAATAGTAAAGACTCTGTTGATAATACCGCTTCTGTTCTATTTGGCTAGAAATTCGGCGATAATATCAAATGACATGGCTACTTTGGATACCTTTGGCGTGAGTTCTGGCGCCTTTTCATGTCTACCCAACGGCAACCCTGAACATTATACACAAAGTACAGTCAGTTTTACATAGCATACGCTAAGATCACCAAACTATATGTGTGGCGTTTTTTCTTTTTTCAAAAAGAGCCAAGTGCACTTTAACTGAAACTTAGAAAAAACGCACTTTTTTGCTACTGACAACATGGTCGGGCGTGCTCTAACAATTTTTGCTGCAGTGTGTTCCTGTCCCCTGAATACCTCAAATAGATTATGGCTAAAATCTATATAGCCCACTATCGTCGGTATTCAAGAGTAGAATTTGGATTTGGCTCTTATAGATTGGAACATTTCATTTGGGCTTGAATTAGCTCCTAAAAGAAGTCTAAAACGCAGCAAATGAACGATATAGCAATATTTTACGATAAAATTAACACTATCCTTGTCCTTCTCTCGGCACCTTTCTTTGTCGCATGGCCGTAATGGCGATGAGCTAGACTTGAAGAGCAAGTGGTCCTTCCTGGCAAAAGGTGCACTATTCTCGATTGTCGGAAGCGTTTTTTTTTTTTTTTGTTCTTGACATCTACTGAAGCCCTTGAAAAGTGCTCCAGCTCTTCTTTTGAGCTGGTTTTATGCCGGGCCGTTTCGGATCTGCTTTTCTTCAAGGAATAGATCGGTGTCCAATATCTTCATTTCATTTGTCTTCGATTTCACATATACCGTCTTGGAGCGAAAGAAGGACATGATACTGTAGCTCTAAACTCTAAAAGAAACAATAAGAAGCAAAAATAGGTAGGACGGTCGGCCTGTTACTCTTTATATTCGACTTTTGCCCCACAACATCATGTCCATCAGTGTGTGCCAACTCGCCCTAGAAAAACTAGTTCTGGAACGTAAACACGATAGCAAAGCGACTAGGATACAATTTAAACAGATTTGAAGATACCATGTTGCTTGTTTTGCTAACGATTGTTCACGCAGCGCTCGTTTAATAAGTTTGGCTCAGTTTGATTGAAACACATTCAGGATTTGGCTGATTTTTTTATTAGAAACTGCCTTTTTGATTTCACCTTACGAACAGGACTTGCCCCATTTTTATTCCAACTGTTTTGGAAGTTAAAGATACTTAGGCGCGCTTTACACACCCGTGAAATTTAGCCCACTTTCGGTTTCTGCATTTGGCTCTTTTTTGAAAAAAAAACGCCACATGTGTTATGTATGTAACAGTATTAAAAACAACACTTTTTATAAATTGCCCATACGAGTTTGTGCATGAATACAATATGTCAGTGGCGGCCTCCACAGTAGCTGCGCACGAATATTTGCGTTCTTTTTTATTGTATATAGGTAGCAGCGACTGCACCTTTTCTTTTTTTCCGTAATTTGTATTACACTCTTTTGTACATATTCAGGTTTCCGTATCTGATATTTTGTCTTGTTTGCTCCTAGTAAGAGTGTTTCTATGGCATTGTTAGTATTACTATTATTAGATTACTATTATTTTTACCTTCTCAACCACAAGTTTTTTTTTTCTTTTTTAAGTAAGAACTTGTGGTATTAGGGACGTAGTACATTCTTTATCCTAGTCGCATTTGTATTTACGACATTGCTCGGAGGGCCTTCCAGCGCCTCCAAGTACATACACCTGCGCAAACGCTTTAAGAACAAATTTTCTTTGAAAAAAAATGTGGGTCATTATAAGGTTAAACTACGCTGCATTGTTTCCATGCGCATTGGTCGTCCGTTGTTTATGATTGGTCGAAATTTTCGCGGTCATGTACACAGCACCTGCTCGTAACGCGATGCAACAAATGACTCCAATATGATCCATCGCGTAATGCATGAGTACATAAAAAATAAGACAATACACTATATTCAATACTTTATACGGCATATTTTTCACCATCGGCTCTTCGCCATTAGTCAAAAATTTTTGGTGTGTCATATAATTGCGTGCTCAATACGCGACGTCACAAATCTGTGAAACCTGGTGGGGTTAAAATGGCGTTTGCACACTAAACACTGTTGGAGTAGCCGGGCAATGTGTCATTCTGACTGTAATTCAAAAAGGCTGCCCGCCGATCACATTGGCAATGGTTACTTATAGCAGCTGGCGGGACGGATTCATATGAGTAAATAAATATTTTCAGTTGTAGTATAACGATGTTGAGCTGAAATTTGAGCGGGTATTCAGCTCTGTGAGCTCATCCTTACTGAGAGAGAGAGAGAGGGAGGAAGAGAAAGAAAGAGCGCTGCGCGTGTGTGTTGCTGCGCCGTCCGAGCTGTATTTTGGCCTGTACAAGCCAATTGGAGATTACGAAAACCAACTAGCCCGGCTGTCAATTCAGTCACCTTAGTCTAGAAAACCGTGGACATTGACCATTTCCCTGGTCCGGTAGATCAAGTTGCGGGAGAGGCATGAAAGTTGGGCTTCCCGATGTACTCGAGTACACTGCCTTATTATTCGCCGTGTTCCAAGCCGGCGTTATCGCTCTAAGCTAGCATACAATAAGCAAGGCCAACAGATTAATGGGAAACTAAAGCGGAAACCTTCTTTAGCTCCCCCAATTCGGCCCAAAACACTCGACACTTCTGCACACTGATCGGCTGATAGCAAATTTGATATAGAGCAGCGGTAATGCTATTCCTTCTGATGAAAGAAAATTAATTTGCTGAAAGAAGAAGAGCGTTTGATCGGTCCTTAAAGCGTTTACATCGTATTTGCGTCGACGATTATGTAAATTTCAGGCCAGGCAGAGCACAAGTCTTGACGCTCTGACGTTATAGAGCCCCTAATCAGCGATAGACCTCTCTGCAATAGCGCACAGCGCGCCAGCATCGCACAGGCGGCCCGCACCGCAGCGAACCTACAGTGCGTGGTAGTGGTACACAGAACACAATCTACACAGCAGAAGCGTAAGACAAATTTCATTATATAATTAAATGATTGCTGTGTAGAAGTAAAACTTCTCGTGCGGTTGATGGTTTCGCAGTGTGCAGCCGAAAGTGACCACTGTCGAAAGTGGGGGGGGGGCTCCGCCCCCTAAGCTTTTCTGAGTGGGGGGGGCTAGCGCCCCCCCTTGCCCCCCGGTAGATACGCCTATGCCTATATTTTTAACAGCGGAGCTGTTAAAAATATAGGCTTATGTCACGAATATAGCATATCAAATAGCAAAGCAGTAAGCGTCATAGAAAAATTTACTGGCATTATAACACTTTGAAAACTAAGCATCAAATATTATGTATGTACGGAGCATAACAATTGATAACACTCACTTCGATGTAGGCGGAATACTAGAGGCCCCTGTACTTAGATTGAAGTGCACGTCAAAGAATCCCAGGTTGTCGAAATTTTCGGAGCCCTCCGCTACGGCCTCCCTCACAAACATATCATTGTTTTGGGACGTAAATCCCCAGAAATTATTAATAACAGTTGATAACACATTGGGACAAAAAAAAAGAATATAAAACTATTACGTACGAAAGCGTGTACACATACCAATATACCGCTCGCGCGTACCAGCAGCCACGCAGGGCGCATGCGCGTCCCTCCGGCTTTCCCCGCGTTTTGTTTACTTCTTTCGCCTAACCGCAGCACTCCCGGGAGACATATATATAACGTCGCGTGCCAGTGTGTCCGACGATTCCATGCTGCAAGGTCTTACTTCTTTCCTTCCTTCCTTTTTTTTTTTTTTTTTTTCGGCCGTGTGTCCTCCTGCGCAAAGCCGTTGGTTGCTTCGTTTTCTACGCGTGCCTTCGCGGCTTTTTCTCGCGAGGCGAGCTTCGACGGCAGCTTGCCACAGCAGCTGCAGCTGCCGCCCGCCTCCGGCAAGCGATCCTACCGACCGAACGTTCAGAAAGCGAACGCGGCAGCTGCTAGGGAAACGCACTTTTTCTTCGCCCCCCTCTCCTCCTCCTTTTCTTCACTCTCTCTCTCTCTTTCTGGCTCCCACCGCACCAGAGCTGCAAGGGAAACACACTCTCTCTCTCTTTCACACACTCTCTCTCTCTGGCAACACAGCGTCGATTGTCTCCGCCGCTCCAGCTTCCGCACCATGGGCACCGTTTTTCGCTTCGTACGTACCCTTGTTTTCTTCCAACGTTCTCACCACGCGTGGAAGAAGTTTCCTGCGAGTTGCCGGCGTTGCGGCCTTCGTATATATACCATTCCTTACCATCTTTGCTCGCTCGCTGCTTCGCGACGTTTTTCTTCCACGTGGACTGGAACCCACTAGGCCTGACTCGGCACGGCAGGCAGCGCCATCTGCGACGTTCTCCTCCTTGGATATCGAGGAGGACGACGAGGGCTTGTTTTTTTTTTTTTCTTCGGCACCATATACAAACACGCAGGCACACACGTTGCGCGCGTGCGAGCTCGGCGGTTTCTTCGTATCGTTACGGCTTCCCCGGTTGTCGTTTTTATCATTTTTTTTCTTTGTTCCTTCATCTTACAACATGGTATATTGCTGCGGTCCTGCGTATAGCGTATCGCAGCTTAGCGGATATGGTCGGGCCTGCGTCAGCGAA